>OY720458.1:20303705-20486205 GCA_963082715.1 Harpalus rubripes | reverse complement strand
CTCTCCACAAACAGGCACAGGGAAGGAAGGGTGGCTACTTGGGATGAGTTCGAACAAATCAGGGTCAACAATTATAAGCTGTCTCCGTTCAACATACAATCTGCATATGCAGAAACTTCCCCACTACATCGGGACATCAACGAATGAGGCGCATATCATTAAGATGTTTTTCTCAGAAATTTCTGTCTGTTACAGTTTCACGTATGGACATCTAATCTTCCATCCTTTCCACCCCCAAACTTTAGGGGTGGCGCCTTAGGGTTTAAAACTGGGTGCACGGCACTCGGAAAGGCATCTTGGTTTCGACCAGGATCAGCCTCTATGGTAGCTTGATCAGCATTAATGATCATTGGTAATTTTTGAGACTTTGGTATTGGTGTTATATGTTGGTATTGCTGTAAGGTGTTGGCTACGCTCTCACCTGCAGCCCTGGGATATTATTTAACGCATTGCACGGCTAGTGGTGAAAGGATAACAGGGGAGCGCACGCTCCACACAGTGGTCCAGTTGCGATTCTCCAACCTCGTCACTTACTTTCCGTACGGTTGCGCCGTTGATAACAGGGGAGCGCACGCTCCACACTGTGGTCCAGTTGCGATTCTCCAACAGCGGCGTATTGCGATAAATTATAAATAAACGGCCAGTGTAGGCAGGATAACAGGGGAGCGCACGCTCCACACAGTGGTCCAGTTGCGATTCTCCAACCTCGCCTCTCACTCACCGTGATTGCTACGTTGATAACAGGGGAGCGCACGCTCCACACAGTGGTCCAGTTGCGATTCTCCAACAACGTTATATATCCATATATGAAAATATCCATGTAATAAATATAACACCAGACCAAGTATTAAATTTATATCGGACATCTTGTATGTCGGTGACGCTATATGTGTATTCCTACATCTGGGGGACATCGTCCACGGCCGTAACCACGGCTACCCACGGCTGACCACGGCCCACGTACAAAGGCCGCTGTCCCGCTCTCCGGCTGTACCGCGACGCTGCCTGCGCTGCGCCCCGGTGCGGACCCCGTCCGAGCCCGCTGACAGCCACGGTCCTAACCAGGGCATAACCACGCCGTCCCCGGCCATAAGTATCAGACATTTTCATTGTACTGAAGATATTTTTAATCCATGTTTTTTTGTTGAATAAACGGTGTTTATTGTTGAATCTATGTTTTTACTTGTTTTATTCCTCACACTACCACGACTTCAAATCACAGAATTCTGGGCACTATTTACATAAACACAACGTAGGGTATTATTGACGATCACGATAAATTGTATGCCGGTGGGTTCACACTGCCGCGTTACACTACCATAGATAATTCTTATGTCTGAGGAAGATATATCCACACAGCTACCTTTAAATTGGTTTTTGCACACACAACATTGGAGAAGTTGCCGATCTTCTATCGCCGCTGAACAGCAAGCGCAAATCTGCGGCATACTGGAGGTCGATGACACATTAATTAAATTTAAACACGTAGAAATTCGCAAAATTCACACTTTAAAAAGACGATTTAAATGGGTGGTTGTGAGATATGTAATATCAAATATCTCCTCACTAGAATATCTGCGAAGAAAACTACCTTACTCACAGTAATGTCCGCTAATAGATGCACTCACTGATACAAGATAATTATATCAATTTCAAAATGAATCACTATAAAAAAGCTTTTTTTATGAGAAAAAAAACACGTCAGTATATTCCAACAACTAACAGTTAAAAGAAAATAACGATACCATTTCGATAAAAAGAATTTCTGAAATTGACAGATGACAGTTTGATGACTTTGACAACTCCCTATTCCCTATGTTCATTTTAAAATGAAATTATTTCTTTTTTAATCGGTAGATAGTTAAATATTTGTATTTTTTTAAATCAAATTATCACAGGCACATAAATTTTGAAATTCTTTTTTATCGTATATACGTATTTCAATCGTGGCAATTATTTTATTTAAGTATAAAAGGCAAGTTTATGAAAAGTAATTTCAACTTATCATGTTTTAAAAATTTCTCAAACATTGCGATTTAATAGTTGTCTTTAACTTCCCAGAATATTAAAACTTACATTAAAGTATTTCATTATGGTAGATTAAAGAGCCACAACATAAATCTTTTTCTAATTTAGTTAATTGTAGCGCAAAGTACCTTTTTCTTCTCAGTATATTCCAAACAATTTTTAATTAAATACACAACATAAATCTTGTTCCGGATATCTGTGTTAAAAATACAAATAAAATTCTCCATTCTGTTTTAATCGGCAAAACTTAAATCAAATCTACAAATTTGCGCATGTAGTGATATTTACAATGCGAAGTTTAATTTTTGCAGCGGTATAAAAAGCAGATGTTTTTACTTGGAGTTTTTCTGTTTCTGTTCGCGACACATTTGACTGTTCTGAGTGACTGACTCTCCTAACTTTTTTGAGGGTATGTAAAATGGTTACGCCCTTATGCAGTGAAAGATTCGGGGCGATTTTCCAACGACATTGATTTTCTTTTTATTGTCATAAAAACTGGTGTTCATATCAATCACATACGCAAAAAAGGCAAACATATTCTTTCGTTTAATATACGAATAATATCAATATTGTTTTAAGAACAATAAATAAGACATATATACTATTTGTCTGTCATAAACCATAATTACTTTTGAACCTCGATAATTTGAACTTCTTTAATTCGAAGACATCTACATTCATATTCAATATTTGTGTCTTTTGAGAAAACCTCGACAATGGGGTATGGAACCTTAATAGAATTTTAATATGTGGCTCTTAAAATATTAAAATGAACAAGTATAACTTCTTATTAAAATAATAAAAAATAAACAGTATTTTGTAGTAATATAGTATACAGTATATAGAACTGCCTTAAAGTATTATTAAAACCCTTAAAAATGTATATATATATATATATATATATATATATATATATATATATATATATATATATATATATATAAGTTACTATTTTTTTCTATTTAGAGTATATAACTTTTATACAGGGTGTTTCTATACTTATGGATCTAAGTTTAAGGTGGTTTGGTCAGAGTGCTCTTTCCAGGATTTTGTTCTAGGGGGCGGGGGCGATATAGAAGAAATTTATCTATAATTTTTGTGTATTTACTTTTCACGTATTTTTATAAATATATACATATATTTTAAACAGTTTTATGTACTTATTTTCTCATATTTAAAATAAAAGCAAACATTTTTTTAAGATATTAAGGTAGGAACGTTACATTAAAAATATTAAAAACATTAAACAAGAAAGTCTAACAATCACTTGATAGCACGATTTATGCTTGAACATTACTGTCTCTTCCCTAGAAATTCTACCGCAATTTTTTCATGATGCCAAATTTTTTCTTAATTATTATTATTATTCGTCTCCAAACCATATACATAATATAAATAATTAATACACAATAAATAAATAAAACATTACAACAAATATTTCTCACTCCTTAGATACTAAAGTGACTCATTTTCGGTAGCGAAATACCCCATCCGGACCACATGGAGCGAGTTAGCTGATCTTGTTGTTATAACCATATAAATAGTCAAATTTGGAAATTATGGACATAGGCATTATGCATCGCCCGGCATTAACTAGGACGAAGAGGATGCATCTTCTCCGAAGATTCTCTTCTTCATGTCAATTTAATTTTATATTTTTTCTTGGTAACAAGTTGTAATGAACCGCTACCATATATATATATATATATATATATATATATATATATATATATATATATATATATATATATATATATATATATATATATATATTTATTGTGTACGATACTTAAATCAGATTTGGTTAAATGAGGAGTGAGGAGCCCTTGTTAAGAAATTTAGAGATAAATTAACAAAACTTAGAGTAAATTTATGACAACTGTTACAACTAACTCGAAATATCATTGATATACAAAAATTTGCGTAGGTCTAGAAGGGCGATTGCCCCCATCGCCCTCCCCCTGGGTACGCCACTGTTTTCTTATTCTAAGAACGTAAGGCAGTTTATAATGAAATTTAAGTGTGCTATATTTCATGAGTTTTTACATATGTATGTAAATTTTTAAAAAGGTTTACCAGCCGTGAGCTGAGATATTTGAAACTAAAATAGAGCGAAAATAGGCGATGGAAAATCATTTACTACTTTCATTTATGCATTACGTGTGAAATATTAAGAGATATTATATACCTAAACGCAAATGTTGGAAACATAATAGATGTGTTTATACAGTCAAACAAATGTCACATGTATAAATTATCCCGTCAACTATAGTTCGTCAATATACCACCAGATGTCATATTTCTTATTTCCTATCGCCTATACATTGGGAATATAATAATTTTTCCTAATAACGACAGTTCAAGTAACAGTTTAAACACGAGTGTTATAAAGTTATTCTTTTCGAAAGACGGATAATATGTTTCGATGGAATTTTAGCATTTATTAAAACAGTTATGTATTTTTCTTAAATATACTTGCTGTTTTTTTGTTTTTATAAGATATTTACAACAATTTAATTTTCTTTATAACCCTAAATTATTAAAAATTTAGAATATCTATTTTTATGAATTCTTTTATTTGGCAAAACTTTTGCATGAGATTATCATGATACACCCACCTTAAGGGATGACAATATAGTTAAAGTCTCAATCCGCAGTCAAATTCTCAAAAAAAACACCCAAAAATCAAATAATATTTTGAAAAAATTTTGGAAAATTAAAAGCACACACGAGAAGACCTCTTATGCACGGTTTCACCAACATCAAATATATCTTCGAATAGCTTATTTGTCGAGTAAGAAAAAAATATCGCATCAAAATATGACATCTAGAATAAATACCGTCATTTATGGTATGGTTTCGATGCGATATTCTCTTATTCGACAAATAAGCTATTCGAAGATTTATTTTATGTTGGTGACACCAAGCATTAAAGATAAAAAAAATCTCATTTGACCAAAGTTGTAACTCATAGTTTTTAAGATATTAATGAAAAAAGACAAAAATCAGTAAATTAGATGATCTATATTTTGGAAACAGACTAATTTTTAGCTGTATTATCATATCTTAAGTTTGATCAATAAGTACAGAAACACCCTGTATATGAGTGTTTTTAGATAGGTACATAACGTATTCTGATAAAATTTAAAAGCTTGTGAAAGAATATAAAGAATTTAAAAGAATGAAAGTTAAAAAGAAATGATAACAGTTTAGAATTTCACGTAGAAAGTTTTGGCGATTTGATTTCTCTTAGGGAAATAAAGTGAAAGATCACTGAAATCTTACCTTGTCCCTTGAGCCAGCTAATCTGCGGATGAGGAAAGCCCTTAGCATCGCAGTTTACAATAACCGAGTTGCCTAACAGCGTTGAAATATCCTGAGGTTCGATAGTCCATTGTGGAGCAACTGTAAACAAAATACATCACTTGAACTTTCAAAACTTTAAACATTTCCTTCCCTTCCCTTCCACTTGACAGCTGTTAAGTTTGTTTACTCTTGCACGGGGATAAATATAAAGAGATTTCATCATTCTGCAACACATGGAAGATGCTTTCTAATTCATCACATCCTAAAAGGTCTCTTAATAAGTTGCCGAAAAGATAAAGTCTAATAATATGTATTTTACTTAAATGGGGTCATTACCGAAATCTGCGTATAAAGCAGATTGGCACTTGGCACACCCAGCAATGGGTAATATGCCGTGATGATATATTTATATATTTATTTATTACTTAATAATAATAATAATAATAATAAATAATAATAATAATAATAATAATTAATAATAATAATTAATAATAATAACTAATAATAATAATAATAATTAATAATAATTAATAATAATAATAATAATGATAATAATAATTAATAATAATAATAATTAATAATAATGATAAATAATAATAATAATTAATAATAATAATAATAATAATAATAATAATAATAATTAATAATAATAATAATAATTAATAATAATAATAATTAATAATATTAATAATAATAATAATAATAATAGTAATAATAATAATAGTAATAATAATAATAATTAATAATAATAATAACAATTAATAATAATTAATAATAATAATAATAATAATAAATAATAATAATTAATAATAATAATAATAATAATAATAATAATAATAATTAATAATAATAATAATAATAATAATAATAATAATAATAATAATAATAATAATAATAATAATAGTATATTTGCTTAACGATAAATTATCATACAAACGATTGGCTACAAAGTAATATTTGGCAAGAAAATAGTTTTTATATGCTACATGTATCATAATAAATTTATAATGCTATTTATTTACATGTTTTGAGCAAAAGCCCTTAATTTGAGTGCAACATCAACAAAATTATAAATATCATATATTTTTTGGGGTGTTGGGTCAGCTAGCAGGGTCCTATTCATGTTGTCAGGGTGGACGTTGGTCAGGTGTTTGGCAAGTAATTGGCTTCTTGGTTCTCTATAGAATGGACAGCTAAAGAGTAGGTGTTGTAGATCATCTGTTTCAAAGTTATTGCAGATGGTGCAGATCTCTTCCTGGTTAAATCTGAAAATAGCTCCGTTGTGGACTATTATGGACTTTTTAATATTAGCTGTTTTTATTTGTCCAATTAACCTTAGGATTTTGAAAGGAATGTTTTTATTTTGGAAAGTATTCGAGAAAATATAGGTTTTAAAATGAGGATTGTATGTAGAAACAGAAATTTGTTGGATATCATTGATGTATAGGATTTGATTTAGGGAATTAATAATATTTGGTATTTCAGTTTTTAGAAAGAGAAAGTTTTGATCCTCCCATATCCAGTGAAAATTAGTTTTTTGAAGTACTAGCTGCATACATCTTGTCCAGTTGAAGATTTCTTGTTTCGCATCGGGTATTGTTGAACTCGCATTTAGCAGTAATAATTTGTTGTAACAAATTCGTACGTATCTGGATTCTGACATTAGTAGGATTTTATACCACCAGTTGAGCATGTTCCTAACTACTAGTAATTCTAGTTTGCTTTGGGTTGCCTCGCTTCTAACTACATAATTTGGTGTTGTCTTCTGCCATTCTAAGATACTTTTGAAATAGTTTGTTTGGGCTTTTTCAATTTTGTCACATTGGTGAAATGCCCAAGTTTCTGAGGCGAAAAGAATAGATGGAACTACTACGGAGTTATAGAGTTTAATTATTGTGTTCCAGTTGTGTGTCTTTGTCTTTGTCAACGTATTTTTAATACCTCCGGTTAATTTTTTGATTTTCGTTAAGGATTCTTCAGCGTGTTGGTTAAATTGTCCTGATGTCGTGTACGTTATTCCGAGATATGTATAAGTTTTGGTTTGCTTTATTTCATTTCCTTGACATGTATATTTGATTTTTTGAGTTTTTCCGGGGTTGATTTTTAATTGCTTTTTGTTACTATAGTTTTCCAGCGCAATAAGTTTTTTATATGTGTCTGCTTGTGAGTGTGAGAAAATTACAATATCGTCCGCATACTGTAGAGATAATATGTCCGTTTTGTGATTTATGAATATGCCTTCTAGATTTTGCTCTCTGAATGAGGATTCCAAGTCTGATATATAAAGTGCAAACAATAACGGACTGGTGTACTCGCCTTGGAGTACTCTTTTGGATATTTGAATCTCTTCCGATAACTGGAAGTTCGTGTTAACCTGTATAGTTGCCTGATTATATAAGTTGTTTAGCAGTCGTATAATTTTTGCGCTAACACCCAAATTGAAGATTTTTTCCCATAGTGGCTGGTGTGGGACAGTGTCAAAAGCCTTTTGAAAGTCTATGAATATTGTGTATGTTCCTTCCTTTGTTGATAACATTCGTGACTGAATAACCGAATTGAAGACAAACAGATTATCGATGCACGATTAATAATAATAATAATAATTAATAATAATAATTTATAATAATAATAATTTATAATAATAATAATTAATAATAATAATACTAATAATAATAATAATTAATAATAATAATTATTAATAATAATAATTATTAATAATAATAATTAATAATAATAATAATTAATAACAATAATAATAATTAATAATAATAATAATAATGAATAATAATAATAATTATTATTATTAATAATAATAATTAATAATAATAATTAATAATAATAATAATAATAATAATAATAATAATAATAATAATTAATAATAATAATAATAATTAATAATAATAATAATAATTAATAATAGGGTAGATCGGGGTAATGGGGGACGATTTTAGAAGAGTTGACTTTGCGTTGATGTAACTTCACTACTGAAAATAATCTAAACATGTTTGTTGTGGTATGGTTGCCCCAACCCTCAATCTATTACATCATATTGAAAAGAACTCTTTACTTTAAATACTTAGGATAAAAAGTAAAAAAAATCTGTGTTTGCAATTACCCCACAAATTTTTCCATTTACCCCAACAATTGGGGTAATAGAAAACAATCCTTGATTTCGCATTCATTCTGAATGTATGCAGCAATGGGGCTAATGGAAACAAGCTAGTTTATTATATAATTGTTACTGTATTTTTATTTTTTTAATTGTTACAACCGACAAAAAGTTACAAGGTTTAGCAGTCAGTGAAGGGCGTAAAATAAAATAATGGTTTATTATTAAATGAAAAAAATGAAACATTTATTAACTTATAATACAACAGGATATTCTTTTATAAAAGAACAATTTGTGATTTGTATTGGAATTTTTTAGGATGATTCATACTACGGCAGTCACTAGGAACAATTGTATTGCAATTGTATTCCAAAAGGCATTTCGCTATATTATCTTCCACTTCAGGTGGCAAAGTAGTCTTTCGCCCGGCACCAAACTTTCCTTCAGGAATTTTCCGTCATTTTATTCTGTTAAAAATGTTGCTGACTGGAATCCCATATCCCGCAGAAGCTTCTCTATAAGTGGAATTATTTGTCAAAATATCTTCCACGGCTTTTCTCTTAAATCCTCTTCGGTGTAGTCTGGTGCAGGTTTCTTCATTATATACATATTCGTGGCATCTAAAAGAGATAGTTAAACATTATCTTAAGCAAAGGGATAATTGGAAACAAGTTTCCTATTCCCCCAAATTATTGTTTCCTTTTACCCCAAGCTGGTGTTTTACTTGGGGTAAAAGGAAACAGCAAACTGTTCTGACCACGCTAACATAAACGACATAACCTGACTGGTACCATGCGACTACAACATTAATACAACACACAGTTAATTCCAATAAATTAAAAGACCTTCTTTTAACAGCAAAAAAATATAAGACACATTACACACTACAAGTGACTGTTAAAATATTTTACAATTTACATTTCATTTTAACTTACCTTGTCAACCGACGTGCACAAGCATCAAATTTATGAATGAACTCCACTACAAGAGTCAGTAGTTAAGTGTTGCACCACTTAAAAGAAAAAGACGGCAATTTTAAATTGTATTATAAACCAGTTTCCATTTACCCCAAGTTTCCAATTACCCCGATCTACCTAATAATAATTAATAATAATAATAATAATAATAATTAATAATAATAATATTAATAATTAATAATAATAATAACAATTAATAATAATAATAGTTAATAATAATAATAAAAATTAATAATAATAATAATAATAATTAATAATAATAATTATTAATAATAATAATAATAATTAATAATAATAATAATTAATAATAATAATTATTAATAATAATTAATAATAATAATAATAATTAATAATAATAATTAATAATCATTAATAATAATAATAATAATAATTAATAATAATAATTTATAATAATAATAATTAATAATAATAATAATACTAATAATAATAATAATAATTAATAATAATAATAATTAATAACAATAATAATAATTAATAATAATAATAATAATGAATAATAATAATAATAATAATTAATAATAATAATTAATAATAATAATTAATAATAATAATAATAATAATGAATAATAATAATAATAATTAATAATAATAATAATAATTAATAATAATAATAATAATAATTAATAATAATAATACTAATAATTAATAATAATAATTAATAATAATAATAGTTAATAATAATAATAAAAATTAATAATAATAATAATTAATAATAATAATTATTAATAATAATAATAATTAATAATAATAATTAATAATAATAATAATTAATAATAATAATTATTAATAATAATTAATAATAATAATAATTAATAATAATAATAATTAATAATCATTAATAATAATAATAATAATTAATAATAGTAATTAATAATAATTATAATATTTATAATAATAATAATAATAATAATAATTAATAATAATTAATAATAATAATTAATAATAATAATAATAATAATTATAATAATAATAATAATTAAAATAATAATAATTGTATAAAGCTGTCGCCGTTTACCCTTCAATAGGACTCACCGAGCCGCAGTATTTTACCACTATCGTATTGCCGGTTGGATATCAATCATTCCTACATTTATTTAAGATGTATAAGTGGCTAGCTTATAGCATCCGAGTGTGATAAATACAAGCAGCTGTATTTATTTTTTTACTACAAATCATACATTGTCGGTCGAGGGTAAGCACACGCACGGAATATGGTTCGGGCGTTCGGGTGACGTCACTGCGAGCTACAACATATGCGCTACGCCGCTCGGCCACCAACCTGATTATAGGGTCTATTCTGTAACAATGTGCTTAATTTTTAACAACCGGTTAATAAAATTATCCAATAAAAATTGATTTGACAATTAAAGATCCATTTTTTTGTTATATATCAACGTACTTGATTGGTTAATTTTTTTAACCAATTGTTAAAAATTACAGTTAGGTCCGAATAATAGTTAATGATTAACCGAAATCGACATTAGGCCCTGTTGCATAATACATTGTCAACTTTAATCACGTAGTTAACTTTGACAAGGCTTATTTTCCAATGTATTTTTGATACGTATCCATGGTTACAATGCGCAGAGCGGTAAAAATAGCATTCTATCCTGACTAATCCTGAGGTATATAAAATAATTTTGAAGCATTAAAACATGTGCCAAATAGACTGGCATCGTTGACAATTCAATGAATTTAAGAAATTAGTAGTTCAATAATTTTTAGCCCTTTATCTTTTTTCTCTAAAATGGAAAATCAAGAACACAGTGAAGAACCCTCGAAAGGACGGAAAAACCGAAAGAAATAAATAAAAAAGTTCATGGGTTTATATTTATTAATATACCTATCAGTGGCGGCTGGTGATATCCTTGTATGGTAGGGCACAAAAATTAAAAATATAGTGAATACAATATAATTTAATTATTTAGGGTTTATTTAAAAATAAAAAAGTTCGATCACGTTTTCATTCTAGTCATTAATGTTATTAATCATATTTTTTTTTAATTCGCAGTCACTCTTATCTTGTGTCATAGTGCTCCGTACAAATGTTTTAATACTTTTAATAGTAGAGTAGAAAAACTGCATTTACATTCCGCAGTAGTCATAGGTACCTATAGTAATATGTAAGCGTAATTTTTTAATTAGAAGTTGGTCACCCTATATTTTTAATTTTAAGAGTTTCCTCAAAATTAACCATCATTATTGATGATTACAACGAATACTGGAAACAAATTACCTCGGAAAATGCCGGACACATTCGAAAATCTTCGTCTAAATTGGACACTGCTCCATTCGAGTACATATCTCGCCCCATACTTCTTATAACGGGAGCATATCGCAATCCATACTTCTCATAGCTTATACTCTGCACGAATCATACTTGTCACAAGTCATACTCAGCTCGGGTCCTCTCGGCAAAGTTCGATTTACACCGGGGAAAAATACATATGCAGTAGAAAGATAGGTTCATCATTAGGAGAATAGATGTCTCTCTAGTTTATGAAAATTTATCTAGCGATCTGTCAGATATTAAAAAAAATATTATATTTTAAATACTTTTGGAATTGAATGAAGATGTAACATAGTATACAACAATTAATAAAATGGTAAGATAGGCAAATATTTGTAGTACCTATTCAATTATAAAACCAATTAACTTTCTTTTAGGTTAAATGAACATTGAAAAACTGATAAATACATGTACAATATACATGTTTATTTAAATTTTATTTTTAAGTATTTATATACTTTGCTGTGAGACTGATATTAAATGTGTGCATATATACTGGTATCTAAAATAATATATATTTTACAATACAATAATAAATATTTTTTGTGTATATTTTGTTTGATAATGATTTGCTAATCCTTTATTTTTCTTAAGACCAGGCAGTGAATTCTAAATTTTTAAATAAAATTGTACATTTTATATCAATTCTCAAGAAAGAAGTACCTAGTTTGAAATAAAATTCACGCCCAATTATTCAATAATTATTATTACCAAAAACTAATTACATATTTCAATACAAATAGAACAGAAGAATTCGATCACTCTTAACAAATAAACTAGAAATATGAATATGCTATTTTGATTGATTTTATAAAGGCTTTACACTCGATATCTTAATCTTTTATTTATCACTTATAAAACCTTATTTTAGAAATGTATCTAAAGTGAATAAAGCAATCTATGGATTAATACAAGCAAGACGAGTATAGAAAGAAAAATGAGATAACAAATTATAATAGGGTCCGTGTTTTATGTACCAGACATGATAATCGAAAAGAAAGAAAAATAAAAGCATCATAAGCAGAGTATATACGACGATGATAAAGAAATTAAAAATAGAATAAAATAGTAAACACTAGGGCTGTCCCGTCCAAAATGGGGATCTGGAGAATTATAAAAGTTACGAATTTGGTTAAATTAAATTCAATTCCCCATTCCCATTAGGAGTCTATTTAAGAATTAAGCGGTAACTAGTTACAATCGAAAATATAATTTTTACAGTTTTTTATTTTTTTCGAATAAGTTGCAAGTGTAAAATAATACTGAATATTTGTTTGCATTTCTTTAGAGCACTTTTTAAACTATTTCGAATGGCGATGTTGATTTTTTTATCACTGTTGAATTTCGAGTTATGATGCCAATTATATTTTTCATGGATGGCCATAATACAATGGAAAGTTACACCAATGAAAAGAGGAATCCAATTCTTATAAAAAAAAGAATCCCCAATCGGAAGAGCTTTAAAAATGCCCTAAAGAAGGGCAAAACAAAATCCAGTATTATTTCATACTTGGAAGTTATTTGCAAAAATAAAAGAATGCAAAATTATATTTTCGCTTCTACCTCGTGTCTGATATATTTTGGAACACCTATGGTTTAAATTATTCGACTTCGTATCATCTTATAGTTATCGAGATCCCCATATTTGACTGTATAATAAATAACATATGGTCTGAGAAATAAATTGTAATGTATCGAATGTATTAATATACTGTTATATACATTTTGTGTTTCTGTAAATAAATAAATACATACAACAAATATATCTTCCAGCGATAATATTTTAACACAGAAAACAGTATATGATTATGTAGCAATAGAAGCAGGCAGTCCAATAGTAAGAATACTGTAGAACTGGAACAAAACTATCTGAAATTTCCGTTTCTTATATTCTTATCGATGTGTAAATATCTTCAGATTCTGCTTGCAGTAAATCAATTGTAGATGATTACAGACAATGTTACAGGTTTTGTAATCGTATTTCGGTATAGTAGCTCATCAATTTTACAAAACACAATATTTTAAAGTTTATTTCTCCAATGAGCTAAAATCAGAACATCAGAATCTTGTAGCTGTGCACTGCATAAGTAAATAAATAAATTAACGTACTGTTCTTAGAAAAATTTCGCTGTTGAAAATTAAATGCTACTACGACAACATCCATCAGCTGATTACTTATCCAGATGATATTCCAATATTTGTGAAAATGGCATGTGATCAAATTTTTGTAATATGTCACTTATTTAACTGTTTATTGTGATTATTATTAGTATAATATATCCTTTATTCTATTATTCTTAAAATATTGTTATCAATAAAACTAATGGAAACATATCACATCATATCCGTATCATCATATTGTTAATTTTATATTTAAAGTTGAAGATCTGTCACCTTGCATAAAATTTTAGTTGAGTAATGCGGATGTCAAATACTTTTCCGATAGAAAACGAAGCGTGTTCGGCTGGCGTCGTAGTATAACTTATGAAAAGTATGAGTTATAAGAAGTATGGGGCGTGATATGTACTCCTTATAACTCATACTTCTCATAAGTCAAACTACGACGACAGCCGAACACGCTTCGTTTTCTGTCGGAAAAATATTTGACATCCGCATTACTCAACTAAAATGTTATCCGAGGTGACAGATCTTCAACCTTAAATATAAAATTAACAATATGATGATGCGGATATGATGTGATATATTTCCATTAGTTTTATTGATATTTTAACAATATTTTAAGAATAATAGAATAAAGGATATATTATACTAATAATAATCACAATAAACGGTTAAATAAGTGACATATTACAAAAAATAGATCACATGCCATTTTCACAAATATTGGAATATCATCTGGTTAAGTAATCAGCTGGTGGATGTTGTCGTGGTAGCATTTAATTTTCAACAGCGAAATTTTACTAAGAACAGTACGTTAATTTATTTATATAGTTATGCAGTGCACAGCTACAAGGTTCTGATGTGTTTTGTAAAATTGGTGAGCTACTATACCGAAATACGAGTACAAAACCTGTACCATTGTCTGTAATCATATGCAATTGATTTACTGCAAGCAGAATCTCAAGGTATTTACATATCGATAAGAATATAAGAAACGGAAATTTCAGATAGTTTTGTTCCAGTTCTACAGTATTCTTATTAATGGACTGCCTGCTTCTATTGCTACATAATCATATACTATTTTCTGTGTTAGAATATTATCGGTGGAAGATATATTTGTTGTATGTATTTATTTATTATATTTGTATAGGTACTACAAATATTTGCCTACCTTACCATTTTATTAATTGTTGAATACTATATTACATCTTCATTCAATTCCAAAAGTATTTAAAATGTAATATTTTTTTAAGTATCTGACAGATCGCTATATAAATTTCTTTTAAGAAACTAGAGAGACATCTATTCTCGTAATGTTGAACCTATCTTTCTACTGCATATGTATTTTTTCCCAGTGTATATAGAACTTTGCCGAGAGGACCCGAGATGAGTATGGCTTGTGAGAAGTATGAATCGTGCAGAGTATGAACTGTGAGAAGTATGGATTGTGATATGCTCCCCTCCATTCCGGCTTAATACAGTCATATGCAGCTCCGCTGCTATTGGTCAGAATTGTAAAAACTCGAGTAAAAGTAGTGGGAGATCGGGGCTGAGATATTTGGGCCGTAGCTGCTGCTGCTAGTATATCGGTTCGTGTACACATCACAAAGTAAATAGGCTATCAAGCTACCCGCGGTGTAGGTAGGATTGCATAATAACGATAGTAAATAAATAATAATTTAAAAAAATTAAAATATATATGAAAAAATACTCGCTTATTTATTATTTTTCTCTGCGCCCTATGGCACAAGCCGCCACTGGTACCTATTATTGTATTTTACTTATATTAGACAACAAAACTGTTAAAATAATATAAACTCCCTAGGATTTTTTTTTATTTTCTCTCTAGAGGCAAAATGTTTTACTTCTGTCATGATTTTGATATCGAAGATATGAATATCTACCCTAGGTGGTGAAAAAAAAATAACTATATTTGTTCAAAACCGGTTTATTCTTTACTTGTAGTTTTAAACCGGTTATAGTTATTAACCGAATAATAAAATCATTCAAGATACTATAAAAATTTATTTATAAAAATTATTTTTCTACGCCCATTATAAATGTATTCCAAAAAATAGTTAGTTACCTTTATTAAAACAAAAAGTTTTAAAAATAGTTAAAAAATTACTTTCCCCTAAATTTTAGGAACGCTTTAAATTTGTACGGTTAATAGTTACCGGTTTTGGTTTCGGTTAAAAATCACGGTTTTTGACAAAATATCGGTAGAGTAGGAACTTTATTACGAAAAATTCTTTCATTATTCAAGTGAATTCCTTCAATAACTTTTTTAGTTATTTTGTGCAAGATAATTATTAGTAGATAAATTATAATACAGAATACATAGGACATGGAGTACTCCTTATAGAAAAAATATTATTTAATATTATAGAGTCTGCCCAGTTGCACCGCTGTGATTTAAATTTTAAGCTAGGCTTAAACAAAAAAATGTATAGCGAAATTTTAACAGCGATATTCAATTACTCATTTGACGTTTCGTTTCGATAGGATATTGTTAATTTAAGGAACATTTAAAATTTAAGCGTCAGCGGTGCAATTGGGCATAAGGCTAATATAATTGCCGACAAAATTAAAAATTATCTACCCCTAACCTTAAAAGTAAGTAAAAATAAAAACTATACCTATACGTATTTCGAGGATAATGTTTTATCTTTAATAACACCGCGAAACCGTATTAAGAAAGTAAAGAGAAATTAGAATTACTCAAGATGTTAGACCCACTAGAGCAGGGATGTCCAAACTTTTACTACCAAAGATCGACCATAAAACTCTTTGGCGGTGAGCGATCGACTAGACAGGAAAAAAATTACAAAATTAATACACAGGTGTCCCAAAAAACCTCGTGGACTATAAAAGATACGAAACTAGATAAAAATTGCCCTATTGAGGGGACGATTTTAATGTTTCGTTATTTGAGAAAAATATATAGGGCCATTAAATATAGGCAAAAATGTAATTTTTTTTTTATTTTCTTTTAAATGGTGACGCTAATTTTTTTTTATCGGTACTGAATTTCGATTTATGTCATAATTTCCATTTTTAAATGGACCCAATATTGGAAAGTTACACCATCGAAAAGAGACTTTTTTTTAGCTTTCCAACGATGTTTGATTTGTCTATGTTCATTTGTTTCAAACAGTTAAACTGCCAACAATTATCAAATTTAATTTAATTTTAACAGCCTTTTTTCTCAAAGAGTGATTAAGATGAATCAACATGTAAACCACGACCATGCCAAAGGTCTTAACAAAGAAAGGTATGCCAAACCATTCTATGCACTGCTGCAATATTTCAGAGAAACTGACAAATAATAAAAATAATAACATATTACAATTAAAGAATAAAAATTAATAAAAAAAAATAGAAGAAACAAACTATGAACCTAGAGCAATATAGACGCATTAGAAACAATTTTCGTTATTGCTTTTATCAAGAAAAAAAACACAATTATTGTCACATGATTTTTAAAATAGCAGCAATTTTAGGAATTGATAAAATCAATCATATCACCAGCCGTCTAAAACAAGTATGTATGAAATTTTTCGGGGTATTCAAATTGAAAATTCATGTACATATAGAAAATTATGCTGAATTCAATTTTTAAATGATGAAATCCCTATCTGACCCAGTTTTTAATATCTAAATTTTTAAATTCGGTAAAATATCAGTAGTTTTCTATCTAAAGATTATTATTTATTGTTCTATAATTTTTGTTTCCATTGTATAGGAATTTTTGCAATTTGTTTTGTCAAAGGTAAGGGCAGAATTTAAAAGTGAATATCTGCTTGCAAGTATCAAACACTTTTTCGATAAAAAATTATGGGAGCCCTTCATATTTTTCTATATTTTAGAAAGTGTTTCGATCGCGAATAGCTGGGCGAGTGTGTAAAATCTGATGTCGACGTTATGTATTCACCAAGGGGAGTTTTTGCTGAAATAGGAATTTATGATATGTGGTTTTAATAAAAGTGAATTTGCAATTAGATGTAGATGTTCATGTACTTTACATCAAATATTCACCCCCACACTTTTCACACTCGAAAAGGTTGTATATATTTTTCGATATATCAAAAATTAAATATAAATATATGTATTAATCAAAGAAATATGTCATTCATGATGAAGGTCGTGTGACTGATTGTAACGCAAGATTAAGATAGGCGAGATGTAATTTAAATAAGAAAGGAATGCGGCTTCTTTCAATCTCCGGTCAAACAAATACCAAAAAAAGTAATAATCTAATAAATAATTTTACAATGATCTTACTCTGATAATACAGAAAACTAAGTAAGACAAATGAATACAATTCGACATAGCTACTAACTCGGGGAGATTTGCTCTAAGACCAGGGGGGTCAAACCTAGAATTTGTGTAAGCAAATCTATTAGGCGCCACTGTATTTGTACGTCAAATCGCGGGAAAAAATATAACACACTATTAAGCTCAGGTGATATTCCAATAAAAACTCTAAACTCGATTGAGTATAATAAAATGAATTTAATGAATAAATCAGCGACATATATTTTACAGCTACTAAAAGAATATTCAGTTTCGCAACCCGACACGTACTAATGTACGGTTTTAAATTCAAATAAAGACGAGCGATTATCAGTGCACTGTTAACGACTCCGAAAAATAAATAAGTTCATAAACGAGTTTACTATTCAAATACTGTCACAATATACCGATATAATAATAAATAAATCGCTGGTAGATTGTAAATTAATCTTTAAAATATACAGATATGAATTAAATTCTCTAACTGTTTAACAATATTCGCATTCAGTGAATGGCGACAAATGATAGACATTAACACACAGATACCCAGACCGACGTCTGAATAACAAATTGGATGAACAAAATACAACTGTTTATGTACAAAAATCGGAAAATCCTGAAGTAATGGCAGGCGTAGAATATAAAATGGAAACTTCTCACCAAATTCCAATGGCCGATGATGACGTATAGCGTGACGTAAGCGATGACGACTGTAATATGGCGTCACTCAGTGGAACTGCTCGATCTTACGCCAGTCATTTCCTCCAAAAAGTGCTCCAAAAGGACATCAGGACTTCAGGATTCCAATTCAATTCCAATTTATGATATTCAGGCAAGATATAGCGCAAATAAACTGGATATTTAGTAACTTTGCCTGAACCAAGAAGGCTAGAAATACAAATAAACACTGAAGAAAATGTTTATGCAACAAATATTCCGCTAATAAGCAAATTCTCCCAATTCGGAGCCAAAATGTACCAAATTGTAACAACCACGTTAGTGAATATTTACTTCTAGCCGCAACGACCACAAAACAACACTCTCTGCGAGTTCTGACCAACAAATGCCTAATTTTACCAAATTTTGCGACGAACTTCATCTGCCCATAAACACGACAGATGTCTTTACAATACCATAATGTAAAAAAAGTGAAGAATAAAATGAAATATATATATATATATATATATATATATATATATATATATATATATATATATATATATATATATATATATATATATATATAAGAAAATTACCAATACAAAATAAAATAGAAATTTACAAACTATGATGTAACACCTCCCCCCATCTTAAAAGAGAAGGTGTAACTACAAAGAACTAGACTTCACTATCGCTATCGCCAGGATGTGGTTTAAGATCCTTCGCATGCCACACACCACAATTTTTTCCAAATTCGTTCTTTAACTCATATGTCCAAGGAGACAGTTTTTTAGCATAAACGGTCCTATATACTTAGAAGCAAGTGCTGCACTGAAATACTTTGAACTATCGGACAACACGAAATTCTTACGCCAAACTAATTCCTCTGGTGAATATTGAACGTCTCTTTGTCTTAGATCGTAACGAGCTTTAACTTTCTCACTTATATTCTGCAGCCTTTTCCTTACATTTGCTTATATTTCCCGAAATGTTCTACTCTGCTCTCGCTCATTTATGGGCTCTCCTACGTGCTCAGGAACAGCTTTAATTACTCTTTCAGGAAAATAGATCTCTCGGCCAAAGTTTACAAAATAAGTTGTACATGTAGTGCTTTCATGTCGTGAAGTTCGCAACGCGCAAGAAATCTTCTGCAGGTTATCTGCCCATTTACGCTGATTATCTAAAATGTAAGAACGAATACTTTGCTTAAGCGTCAAATGTACTCTTTCAACCACATTGGCCTGAGCGTGATAATTTGCATTATAACGTATCCTGATATTATATGCAGAGGCTAACTTTTGGAATTCTCTCGAATGAAATTGAGTACCGTTGTCTACTAGGATTGACTCTGGGCTTTCAAAGAGGAGAAATACGTAATTTTCTATGTGCTTCACCACTGCTGACGAAGTAGCTTTTCTAAGAGGAAATGTAAGAACGAATTTGCTAAAAACATCCACTACAGTAAGGATATATTGGTAACCGGCTGTCGATTTAACCAAAGAACTAACGAGATCTATACTTATCTGTTTCCACGGTCGATCCACCACAAAACGAGAAACCATAAGACCAGCTGGCAATTTACGTTCAGTTTTATTCGCTAGACAAACCCTACAATTCTTCACATATCGTGTGACATCAGACTTCATATGTGGCCAATAATATCTCTGCAAAAGACGATTTCAAGTTTTAGGTACACCCAAATGGCTTGAAGTTGGGATATCATGCATCATATGAAGAATATCTAATCTCTCCGAGCGGGGTATAACGCGTTTCCAATTGTCGTCTTCTCTGCCTAGACCTGGTTCTGGATTATTATAATGATGGTATAACTTTCCATCTTCTATACGCCAATTAGGAGACTTCCAAGGATTGGTAGCAACACGATCCAACGTTTTACTGTACCAAGGGCACAAGGGATAAATCTTCAACTTAGTATCCACCTTGCAACTATCTACTGCATAAACACTTCAGCTCAAGGTGTCAGGAACATGATGATCACTGCCTTTCCTATGTATGATTTTAAAGTCATACTGCTGTAAACGGATAGCCCACCTTGCTAAACGTCCACACGGGTCTTTGAGATTATGAAGCCAACAGAGACTGTGGTGGTCGGTTATAACTGAAAATGAGATCCTTCCACGTAGGGCCGTAATTTCTCGATAGCCCACGGCACAGCCAAACATTCAAGGTCAGTAACTGTATACTTCCGCTCTAAACGAGTTAAAGACCTACTCAAATAACATATCACTTTTTCTCCATCAGAAAAGGACTGCGTCAAAACGGCTCCAAAACCATACGATGAAGCATCTGTCTGTATAGTAAATGGCAAGTCAAAATCTGGACAGCTCAATATAGGTGCACTAACAAGATGTTGCTTAATTTTATTCCAAGCTCGATTACAATTATCATCCCAATTAAACTTAACAGACTTTCTAGTTAGCCTATTCAGAGGACCACAAACTTTAGAGTAGTTGGGGATGAACCTCTTATACAAACTAGCGACTCCAAGCATACGACGAACTTCTGCGACTGTTTGCGGAGAAGGAATACGTAAGATGGTAGAGACCTTATCAGGATCAACTGAGAAGCCATTGACGTTAACCACATAGCCTAAATATTTTAATTCTGGCACTATAAAAGAACATTGATTTTTATTCAAGGTAAGTCCCACAGCAATAAGTCTTTTTAATACCTCTTCTAATACTTCCATATGTTTTTCGAAAGATTCTGCAATGATGATGATGTCATCTAGATACTTGAAGACATACGGTTCAAGTTCTGGACCTAACACTTTATCGATGAATTTCTGGAAAGTAGCAGGAGCTCCATGAAAGCTAAAAGCTAAACGAGTAAACTGCCACAATCCTCTTCCAGGCACGGTAAAAAGCTGTAAATTTCTTTGAATCGGGAGACAATGGAATATTCCAATAAGCAGATTTTATATCTAGACTCGATATGTACTTTGCATTTTTTAAACGGTCCAGTATGCTTGACATATAAGGTAATGGGTACGCGTCACGCTGCGTAACGGCATTTACCTTGCGAAAGTCAACGCAGAATCGCCACGAGATATCCTTTTTGGGAACCATAAGTATAGGTGATGCCCAGTCCGAATCTGATCTTTCGATAACACCAAGAGCTTCCATTTCTTCGAGTTGTTTATCTATTTCTGCTTGAACTACTGGCGACACCGGGTAATATCTTTGCTTAATAGGAATTTGTTTCGGATCTATCAATCTAATATGGTGCTCTACATTCTTAGCACACCCTATTTTATCGCTCATATTCGAAAAACATTCGTCCACATGAAGATCCAAAGATGCCTTCTGCGACTCATTCATTAGAGAAGTTTTAACGTCCACGGATACTAAATTTCCATCTACCACTTCGTAGGTCAGGGACTATTCCCATCTGTCTAAAAAAAATCAACACACAAACAACGGTATGAGGTAACTCTGGAACGACTATGACTTCTATCCAGTCTGTTTTATCCTCAACGGTAAATGGTACTTGTACTAAACCTTCGGACACAACTTTTTGACCATTAGCAATGGTACAGAAAGATTTCTTAGAGGAGTTTAAGCCAAAACCGAGATCTTGTAAAATATTCCATCCTTTACCACCAACAAGAGAGATGCACCAGTTTCCAACAATCCCGTAACGCTGTGTCCTAAAATACAAACTGACAAATACGGTCGTTCATCGTCTTTGACATGGGCTAAAATAAAATTAAGGATCGGATTTAAATGAGAATGCACGGATGATAACCGTCCTGCTAACGTCCGTGCTTTACTTTTCCCGAAGTTTTACATTTCGGACAAGTATTCCTAGTTACATCTGGAGTGCCACAACCACAACATTTCACAACACGGATTATGTCACAGTCCCTTACAATGTGGCCTAACTCACCACAATTCAAACATTTAACTTTTTCCAAACTACGAGGAGGTTTGTGCCGACTGCCGTCCTTATTATCTTTACTACTAACATAACAAAGATCGGGTTCCATGAATCGTTTATTTTTAGTATTTTAGTTTAATCAAATGGTCAACCGATTCCACATCTATGAGAGACAATTGATTTTGGAAGTCCGGACGGATGTTGCGTAAAAGAATTTTGAGTTTAGTCTCCTTTGATACAGGTTTACTCAACCGATTCAACATGGTTTCCATAACAGCGGCATAAATATCTATCGACTCATCACGACCTTGACAACGCGATTTAATCTCATCGAACAACTTATCATCAAAATCGTACGGGAGGAAAACTTTTCGCAATTGAGATACCAGATCGTTCCAACTAGTAAATTGATCATAATGTATAAAAAAGTGAAAAATAAAAATGAAATATATATATATATATATATATATATATATATATATATATATATATATATAAGAAAATTACCAATACAAAATAAAATAGAAATTTATAAACTAGGATGGAACATGATTTCATTGTATGACTTGTGGTTTGGATTCCAACCGGAGTTAAATTGAAAATTATTTCCAATTTTCAAATCGCATAAAAGTGATCCCCTGGTCCGTGGTGATGGAGGGATCCCCCCATGTCAATAATTGGTGCTGCTAAAAACTGTAGAAATTAGTTGCCGTAGCCGGGTAATGATGATTATCCACCGTGGTTAACCGGCTAATTCGATTTGAGGTTTAACCGCTAAAATGGGTAATAGAACCAGCAAGTTAACTGATTAACCGCGTGAAACCGGCTATTCATCATACCTTTATCATCACAAATAAGCAATTCACAGTCGCGGTAAAGCCTGCTTCAGAGTTTACATAACGTAACATAACATAGCATAACATTACATAACATAACGTAACATAAGGAATCAGTGAAGGTTTCATAGTTCCAAGTATTATAAATATCTGCTAACTTCATGTAAAATATTTTGCTCAAATATTCAGTTTGATGTTGACATGATTTGTTGGTCTAAAAATCAAGAATACTATTATAGATACGGACGATATTGTTGCTAAATATAATAATTTAGTGCAATCTTACCGGACTGGTTCATAATTTCGGATATTGCAATCCATGCATTATTTTTTTTCTCTTAATATCCTTAAAATTTGGCCGAGCATATTTCTCAACAAGAGAAATTAGGAATGCTTCATCCATCTTAACAGCAACTTAATAACTTAAATGTCAAACACAAAATGGAATTGACAATTCAATTGACAGCTATTCTGTTATTTTGAAATGTGGTACACGACGACTCACGTACGCGTCCGAACATAACCGATTAACGTAACGTATCCGTAAGGAAATAAAATTTGGCCATATTCTATGTTTTTTTAAGTTACGTTATCGTATGTTATGTTATGTTTCTTACGAGAACTATAAAATACTATACCGGTTTACATACATCCATATTTTCTTTATGTTATGCTATAATGTTATGTTACGTTATGTAAATTCTGTTTGTTATTTAGTCAGCAAAGTTTGGTTATGTTATTTTGTGTAATGCCTGTTATTAATTATCTCTTGTACTAAAGTGTAGTGATCCTTGGCATTTGAAATATCACTAAAAACTAAGTTCACAAATAAATATTGAGTTTAACACAAGATGATGCACCGGGGCCGCGGGCACGATTTGTGTTTAAAAACATTGAAATCATTCAGTCTTACAGTTGAAAAGGTGGTTAGAAAGCGGGGTTTGACGAAAAGTGGAAATAAACATGAATTAATTGAAAGGTATGCACTGAGTAGAAAATATACTTAAATAATAATAAAAAAATGTGTTCAGTCTGACATGTTTAAGTTTCCTTTCAAAGAACAGTTGTTGTGATCACGTGGTGGGTCACATGATCACATGATTGATAAATGTCAAACTGTAGAGCGAAATCTTGCTCACTACATAACTACTTATTGAATACTTTTTCACTCGCTAGCTGCCGTCAGAAAAGTTTGAATTGTATAACTCCCCATTGAAACTATCGGCTTAACTAATAACCCATTCAGCCGATTTTTTAGTTTTTTGTTTTTGTAAATTTCAGTATCAGTTAACCGGTTAATAGGATAGCCGGTTAACCGAGTATTTTTGATATTGTAGTACTACGGACAACTAGTTGTTATGTACTATGTTATATAATAGTATATTAAAGAACGTGTTTTATAAGACATGTTTTTTTCGCACGCGTCAAAATTTAATTTCTAATTGACAAGTGCGAAAAAAAGTCTTATAAAATGAGTTCTTTATACTATTTTTTATATTTTGCACCTTCTACAAACTAAAATATTTTAAAAAAACTGTTGATTTAGGGAAATTTGTAAGTGAAATGTTGTAGTTGGTAACATTGAATTGACCACATTCAATTATTATTTGAAAGTTCATGTCATTTCAATATTTACGAACAAATTTAAGTGAATTTAGTGTAATCATGGAAGATGAAATCAGTTGCACTCCACCTGAGCTACGTAATATAGCTCAGACTACAGGAAATAATCTACTTCCTAAAAAATCGCGCGAGATTTATGAGAAAGAATTTGCGAATTTTGACACATGGTGTAAAGAAAATAATGTCAAAGGCGTAACAGAGAATGTTTTGATTGCTTATTTTGAAATGCAAAGTAAGACGAAAATATGTATTATTATTATTATATTCATTAAATAAAGTGATTAATTAAGTAAAAGAAATTTTGAGGTTATATTGAAATTTCTTATCTTCCAGCTTTGACGTTTGACAATTTAACCCTTTTAGCCTCAGTGTACAGGAAATTTTTATTTTTTCTTATATTTGAATTAAAACTTGCTTTAAAATTAATTAAAAATAATTTTCTATCGTTCAAAGGTTCAATCTACAAATTTTTAGTACTACTAGGTCCATCTATGTGGACTAATTCGAACATTATATTAACATTTACTTACTCAATTTGTGATTATATTTGTACATTTTCATGTAAATAATCTTCCCTAAATAAAAAATAATAATAATAACGACATTATATTATTAAAATGAATTGTCAATTAACTAAAAATAAATTAGGTAAAAATGGGTTAAAGAAACGTCATCTAGTACCAACCGTCTAAAACAAAAAATTGCGTATCGAAATGAAGGTCATTACGATACGCAATTGCGTATCGTAATGACTTCATTATGAACGCAAAATATAAAAAGTAGATTTGCACACCCAGCAATGAATAAATAGACGTGATAAAAAATATTTTTCCTACAACCGTGCGTGAAAAGTGTGTAAAGTAAATAAGCGTTGCTAGGCAACATTAAAATTCGGTTAATTTACCTGTCAAGTATATAATTAGGTATTCAATAATAATGAAAGTAATAAAATTTATTAAGAAATATGAATATACACTGTAAATGAAACAAATCTAATATTTTTTTAACAGATTAAGTAGTAATCTAATTTTTAAGTATATTAACATTTTTTTGACATGTATTCTAAAGTAATTTTTAATATTAATATTAAATGTACAATTTGTACATTATAAAAGACTAATCATCGTCTGTCTGAGATTCTTCCAAGTGTTTAAGTTACATTTTGTACAGTGTTACGAGAAAGAGTACTAACAGTATTTGAAGCTACTGGATGACTGTACACTCAGTATTATGAGAAACATCAATACCATTTGGGTTAAACATCGCACTCGACCAAAAAAATGCTGCTTTACACACTTGTTACGTAAATAACTATTTAATTATCTTTTATTTATTATATACAATTTTACTGTAAAATGAACCGTTGAATATATACATTTTTATTACTCCACACATGAAAATAATTAATTATTCAAGAATTAAAGCAACTAGGTACATATAAAAAATAGCCTACATGCATGAACTAAAATAATAAATCACTGTCAAAAACAATTACTGACGTAAAAAATTATTCTACAATATACGGAATTATGGAAAATAGTTATCATTTTTATTCACTTTGTGACATCGCATTAAATAAGTAAATAGGGTCATTAATAATAAACTGTATATCTGAAGGGATAATATATATTTCTGGACAGGTGCCTTAAAATTATAAGCATTATAAAAGCCATCTATATGCGTATATTTATAACATTAAAAGCTATCTTCAAAGTCAGTGACGCACGACGTTATTTTTTGCGAGGGACTTTAAAATATGTATACCTTCTGTTTTTACGCAAATTATTAGAAAGTATACATGAACAAGACAACAGCTTTGAGAAAGCAAATACTCAAAATTGGATAATAAGCTGTGATGATATATTTTTTACTTAATTATAATAGTCAGTTAACTCTATTCTAATGGCTAGCGTATATTCTCGATAATGCAGTTAGTACATCAACAACAGCCAAAAATGTATATATCTGAAGTTGAGCGAATTCACTACAAGCAGTAGGCTCTCTGTAAGCTATCGGTAGATCACTCACACAATTAAATGCAAGTAAAATTTAGTCAACGAATCCGATGTAATTCCGATCCTGTACTTCACGTAGGAGTAGACTAGCAAGAGTAAGGGAATGAGATATTCTACTACATTACATAAGTGCCCCTTTCATAGATTCCAAATGTAAATTTTTAAGAAGTTTTTCGTAAAATTTTAGCAAGACATGATTATTTAAAAAGTTACTAAATTTTTTTAAGTTTATCGGAATGACGTAGCTTTTCACGATGACAGTTCGAAGTGATGAGAGCACTGTCTTCTGCTGAAATGTAGAAACGTCATCGATTATTTGGTAGGCGATATGAGGAGGGGTTTATTTACAAACAGAAAACCTTTCATTCATCTCTTATTTTACAGATATTATCACAAAATCAAACAAGAATAAGACAACAACCCAACAATGGCGTAAGCACATGCAGCTTCCGCTTTACAGTACATTCGCTTGCAAAATTTTTAAGAAGCATCATCAAGGAAATCTACATCACACAGTCTACAGCTTTATACGCTAAACGATATTGCGTTACCTTCATGAGAAAACCTCGTAACTAAGATTTTGGTGCCATCTGTTACAGGAAATGATTACTCATCACCATCATTATTTAATTTGGTATTATAGAGAAAATATAAAACTTCGTATCTGCCATAGGTGTTATTTTCGTTATGAAAACCTCGTAACTCCATTCGCTCGTGCTACTTTTAATGTATCTTCCTTCAGTCGCATGGAGATTTGGACTGTTTCTATAAGTAATAAGTGAACCACTTTAATCTTGTATAGACTCCCAAACAGTGTTAACAGTTATTTACATCCCTCCAACATTTAAGTTCATTCGAAATTTCAAGTTGACACTCAGAAACGCACAAATCCGTGGTCAAAACTACTCTATGAGACATATTGCATAGTTTCTGGGCGATATACAGTGTGTTCAAAAAAATTCCTAACTCGGTGTAGGCTATGAACAGAGAAACGTATGTCTGATTATTATTCACCTTAAAAGTCAAGTTGTCAAAATTGATCTTGAAATGTAATTTTAAGGAGAAAAGACAATAAAGAAGGATACAATACTGCCATTTAGAGTTTTCTAATGTATTTCCACTTCTAAAATAAGATTTAAGAAAAAAAGCTTTGATTTTTTTAGATAACATTTTTGACAATATCTCATGTCAAATTGACATTTAATTAAATATTGTTAAATTGACATACGTTTCTTTGTTCGTAGCCCACTCCGAGTTAGGAATTCTTTTGAACACACTGTACAACGTTCTAGCATAGTGTTTTGCTTTCATTTGTTTACTATCATTTGTGTAAAATAGATAGGATCAATAAATTAAACATTACTTGAGAAATTATGAAAATAGTTTTTTCTATCTCCTGCAAAATTACTATTTTGGAGTTGCAAGTTTATCTCATGAAGATAACGATTTAGTAAAAAAAAAAAACATATTAAATGTAATAATTATGTACAATACTTTTATTTTTCTCTTTTCTTGTAGAGTAAGCAATAATATTAAATTAGTTCTAGTTGTAAATGTTACGATAGCAGAATACCACATTGATATATGATATGAGACCCATTTTACCATCTTCTGTCTACGTCTATGAGCGGAAGAAGATGTCACCAAAGCGAGATGGGGAAAATAAAAATAAATGAACAAGTTGTCAGAAGCCATAATATATCTTACTACGACTTTAAATTTTGACGCCGTGTCACATTTTATCCGGCGGTTTTTCACTTAAATGTAAAAAAATTCCTGAAAACATTGTCCCGGGCGAATGTCATGTCACCTGATAGTACTTATTGCTCATTTGCTTCCATTAATTATTTGTTACTTGTTAATAAAGTCTCTCTATGAATACTTCATGAAATTATGTCTCTAGATGCACTGAAACGGCTCTAGTTAGATAAAAAATTCATAAAACAGCATTATCACAAATGAGAATTTCGCAATTTTACAGCTGTGTGGATTTATTTGTTTGCAGAATCTTTTTGCAACATTAACTGTTCATTTAAAACTTCAGTAAATTATTTTATTAAAAACAAACAACAGTATGAATCAGAAACAGAATATATTGTTTTTATATCTTTGACATACAATGATATAGACTAAATTTAGAAACACTGTATTATATTTTAGTTTTGACCTCATTCAATTGCAATGAAAACTTATTTCAGTTGGTTATTGACTAATTCTGAACGTGACCAGCATGGTTATCATGCGTTCTAGCACATATGGTAACATAATTTTAGGCGTACAATAAATATGTTTTTACAGAAAACAAAAATTCGTACATTAATCAAAACATAATAGTTATCAATAATAAAAGAGTAGGTACTAGATGTTATACAAATAATCATTCGTTACGAATCCAACGTCCAGAAAATTCGTACCCTTCACAAAAATTATTTAGTAATCTACAAGTATTTATGTACAATAAAATTGTATTTTGTAATATGAAAAATAATTTCTATTACAAAGAATATGAAGACATACTTACTGATTAGTAATCAACGCGCTCGAACAGTAAGATGCAACAAATTTTTGAAAGTTTCTGAATTTATTGAAATATTTTAGGTACAAATTATTTATTTTAAAGTACATTTTCCGAACATGTCCAAAAATTCAAATTAACAGAAAAACCATTCATTGTATAATTGTGGCAATTTTTCTCCGTACATAATAAGCAAAAAACAAGGTGTATAATTTGAAATATTATTTTGCAGATTCATCATTTATTATAAAATAGAAATATTGCATTTACAAGATGAAATATAATTATAAAAATGAATAAAATAATGTATAATAAATAAAGTTGGACCGCAAAAACCGGCTCAGTGGTTTTATTGGATTGTTGAAATTGTTTGTATAATGAATTTTATTGACTAATATTGGGTTGTATTTGTAATGAATTTAATATTAATACTTTTTAAAAATGTATTGTAATATGTATATAACTATACAGGGTGTTTATTTTATTTTTGTCACTATTGTTATCTCGAGAACTATAACAGCTACAAGGTCGGTTAAATTGGCAAACAATTTCTATATCATCATACTATTAAAATGAGCGAAACAATTTTTTTAACCCAGTGGTTCCCAAAATACGGGATGCAACTTTCTTATTTTAAATGGGACACCTATATATTTTTATATATTTGGAATCTACGTAAAATTACGGATTCAACTATATGTTCGAAGTGAGTTTTTGTTGAAGAAATAAATTAGAAAAAAGGAAGAGAACATTATGAATAATTAACCTGCTAAGCTATGATATCAGGCAGGCTGTGAAAACATTTGAGATAATATTGAGTAATATCGAAGTCAATTGTTTAAATAGTATTTTATTTTTGTAAAATTATGTATTTTGTTACAAAAATAATCAATTTGTTATCACAGCCTCACAGCCTATCTGATATGGCAAATTATTCATAATTTTCTCTTACGTTTTTTGTAATTTATTTCTTCAATAAAAATTCAGTTTAAGCATATCGCTGAATTCGTAATTTTACGTAGATTCCAAATATATAAAAATATATTCCATTTAAAATAAGAAAGTTGCATCCTGTATTTTGGAAACTACTGGTTTAAATAAAATTGTTTCGCTTATTAAAATAGTCTTATGATATAGAAATTGTTTTCTAATTTAACCGACCTTGAAGCTCTTATAGGTCTCGAGATAGCAATAGTGGACAAAATAAAATGAACACCCTGTATAAACATTATAAATTAAACTATTTTTAATAATAATTTTATTTTAGTTTTTTAAATTGTAAGATTGATTTTTGTTATATTATTAATATCATGGCTTAAAGATTTATAGATTCGTGTTCAAAACCATAATTTAATAAATAATTTCATTCAGTTATTAGCTCATACATACTTAATAAATTGTGGTTACATTCATTGGCTTTTAAATAAAATAAATAAATAAATATATCATCACGGCATATTACCCATTGCTGGGTGTGCCAATCTGCTTTGTACGCAGATTTTAAGGGTTTGTAAATGTTTTTTTAACCGGGTGGATTAGTTAAAGTAAAAAGCTGATACGGTTTTTAAAGAAACCCGGCCCATTGGGTTTAATTGGATTGTTTTTTTTTTTTAGTTTTATTAAGTAATATTGAGTTTTAATGGATTTTTGAAAATATTGTTTACATTTACATACATTTAGTACTAAGTAGGTACTTAGTTGTTGCCAGAAACAGAAATGAAAAAATTCTTCTATCCTTTTCTGCATTTATCCTCAATTTTCAAAAATGATAAACAATTTCAAATAATTAAATAATTATATCATCACGAAATTGCTGGGTGTGCCAATCTGTGTTGTACATAGATTTCTGTAATGATGATGACATATTAGTACCGTGCAGGCGTTTACCAGGGGTCACTTCGCTGGCACTCATTGCTGGCGTGGAGAGTATGCCACAGTTCAACATTGTATGTATTATCCCTGTTCGTATTAGGAAAGGTTGAAATCTTTGCGTAGTTTAGCATCTATGTTAACATAAGCACTTGAACGTCACCGATTTAATCTGCATAATTTAGTAGAGAAAATATTTGTAGACATACCTTTAACCATAAGTTGTGCAGTGTAGTTTGCTCGAGCCGCACTGTTGCTAGCAATACAGGTGTAGAATCCACTATGGCGAGAGCTCACCTCTTTAAAGATTAACATGCTGAAGAATTCTGCCGCTCGTTCTTCAATCTGCAACAAGAAGAAGACAAGACAATTAATATTCATAACTGGATATGTTATTTTGAAATAGGGTTAACTCTGATTTATAGAATTTTATTGGAGAAACAAAAACAGTTTAGTGCTCTATTTTTGAAGTTTTGATTTTTCTTTTTGTCATCCAAAAGAGATAAAATTGAATACATAAAAAAATGATTTTTGAATTTGAATTTTTCTTGTAATGAGACGACTCGTTTCGAACGTGAACAAGAAATTTTCAGTGTTGATCATATCGAGAGTATACTGTAAAATTTTGGGAAAGAAACAGGGAAGATGAATCTCCAATTGAGTCGTTTAATTTTCCTTTCAGTTGATTTAGGGTAGGAAGGTCGAAATATGGTAAGAAAAAGGTAGGAAATTTTGGTAGGGTAGATTCGTCACGTACAGGCATCTGTGTTGCACTGTAAGTAAATTAAGTAGGTGCTTTTACCTTTATAACATGTTAGACCTTAAGGATTGATTCGAGCTGTATATTTTGCGTTAAATTTACACTACAATATCTATCATAAAAAAAGGATTTTAAATTAATAATAATCTAATATGTATTATGTATGAAATTTCATAGGAATCATAGGTAAACAGTTGCAAAAATAATATAAAATGTTCTGGTTTACTCTGTTTTGAAACTTATTGTACATTGTTAGTACAAATCAAATTAATATTATTATATTTTTACAATACCATAATCGTTTTCTCCGTTAATTATTTGAAAATGATTAGTAATATAATATTTAATATACATAGCATGATACAATATAGATAAATAAATGTGTGAAATGATCTGGAAACAGCCGAAGGATTTTCCGAAGGTCAGAGTAACGGTATTGTTCACCGCATTCGTTGGGTAGGGGGTGACAGAGATTTTGTTTCTGTTATTAATTCTGTTGACGTTAGTCTGTTGACGACAGTCGCAATGACAAAATGACAACACTTGTAACTTATGTAAAAATTATGTTTAATTTTTAATTGTACAACTAATTTCTTCTATTTTTAGGTCTATCTTAATTCAATGCGATGCAAAATAACATGCATGTAGATTTGTTATCACACAATAAAGAAGACTGTTTCGATTGTCGAAAAATGTGGAATTTTGACAAAATCAGAACTTTAAAGGTAATTTTCTTGGTCTGTTCCGTTTTATTATTTATACCTATACATTTCTTTTTCATTTATTCCATTCGTATAATTTATATATTTTTATTAATACTAAGTGTTAACAAATATTATTATTTAATTACAAGAAAATAAACATTGAAAAACTAGCAAAAGTTTTAAATGAAATTTCAATAAATAACTCTTTGTTATAATATTTACTACGAACAGCAATACTAATTTTGCCTCATCTGCTAGAAAAAAATCCAATGAAACTGAATAAATATTCCTCCAGAACCTGCAAAAATTGAAGCAATAGCCAGCGAACGTAAACTTTTTTGAATACATAGATATTTTATAAATAAATGAAATAAACATATAATAATCACGGCATATTATACCCATTGCTGAGTGTGCCAATCTGCTTTATTCGTAGATCGTAAGGATGACATTCGTACCGTATGGGCGTTTACCAGACATCACCCCAAAGATAAAACATATTATGTAATTCATACAATATATCTCATTTTATTTATGCAAATTTTATTTTATTAAGCTAATAAATTTATTATTAACATTATATATAATTTATTATATTCCTGAATACTAATAGTATTTATACGCTTTTCAAGAAATTTTCATTGTCCTTATATACGGTTTCATATAAATCACTACAAAGCATTTTTTATATTTTGCGTTCATAATGAAGTCATTACGATACGCAATTGCGTATCGTAATGACCTTCATTTCAATACACAATTTTTTATTTTAGACGGTTGGTACTAGATGACGTTTCTTTAACCCATTTTTACCTAATTTATTTTTAGTTAATTGACAATTCATTTTAATAATATAATGTCGAAATTATTATTTTTTTTTTATTTAGGGAAGATTATTTACATGAAAATGTACAAATGGTTACAAATATAATCACAAATTGAGTAAGTAAATGTTATTGTAGAAGGCGCAAAATATAAAAAATAGTATAAAGAACTCATTTTATAAGACTTTCTTTCGCATTTATCAATAAATTTTGACGCGTACGAAAAAGAACATGTCTTATAAAACACGTTCTATAATATACTATTTCCTACAACCGTGCGTGAAAAGTACTTTTCACTCATTACAGTGTGTAAAATGTCACTTTTCAAGCATTAATTCTTGAAAAGTACTTTTCACGCACTAGTGCTTGAAAAGTAAATAAGCGTTGCTAGGCAACATTAAAATTCGATTAATTTACCTGTCAAGTATATAATTAGGTAGTAAATAATAATGAAAGTAATAAAATTTATTAAGAAATATGAATATACACTGTAAATGAAACAAATCTAATAATTTTTTTAACAGATTGAGTACTAATCTAATATTTAAGTATATTAACATTTTTTTGACATGTATTCTAATTTTTAATATTAATATTAAATGTACAATTTGTACATTATAAAAGACTAATCATCGTCTGTCTGAGATTCTTCCAAGTGTTTAAGTTACATTTTGTACAGTGTTATGAGAAAGAGTGCTAACAGTATTTGAAGCTACCGGATGACTGTACACTCAGTATTATGAGAAACATCAATACCATTTGGTTTGTAGGAAAAATGTTGTATGCAACACGTGTGTAAAATAGTATTTTTTGTCTCGTGCTACATCGCACTCGACCAAAAAAATACTACTTTACACACTTGTTACATAAATAACTATTTAACAATCATATAGGCATTTACAGGTAACTTATGTTACGGAAATGCCAAATCACTTAAGTATTTGCATCCCACTATATGAAGCAGTGTTGCCAGATTGGGCGATTTTTCGCAAATTGGGCTACTTTTTCTGCTTTTTTGCGACACTTTTTAAATATATGCGATGGGCGATCCATTTGGGCTATTTCAAAAATAATCGCCGAATAATATAAATTACATGTTTTTTAAATTAACACTAAGTGTGTGCAATTTTCCGTATTGCAAAAGCGTAGGATGCTTGCAAATGTGTGACCACACCGTATGCGACAACCAATGTTAGAAAGTATTATGCGAATTCGTATGAATTTTTATTCAGCGGGCATTTGTTGTCACTCTTTTTCTGTGACAGATATTATGTTGCGTAAATTTAATTCTAAAGAAGTTTACGCAGTAGATGATTATGATGTTAAATGCACAACAGATTTTCTTATCAGCATTGGTTGTTGAAAAATAATTCCTAGATACATGTAAATAATGATTTATAACTTGTTCACTCAAGCAATTCGTACTCGAGACTGTGACTATGCGCCAGCTTTTTTTATAAATTGGACATACATCCGAAGTTGGTACGAGATACGGATTGCTTGAGCAGTACTATAATTTAATGAAAAACTGTTTTTGTTAAAATATGTTTGCATATTAATAATAAAATATTTTTCCTACAACCGTGCGTGAAAAGTACTTTTCACGCACTCATTACAGTTTGAAAAGTAAATAGGCATTGCTAGGCAACATTAAAATTTGGTTAATTTACCTGTCAAGTATATTATTATGTAGTAAATAATAATGAAAGTAATAAAATTTATTGAGAAATATGAATATACATATAAATGAAACAATCTAATATTTTTTAACAGATTGAGTACTAATCTAATTTTTAAGAACATTAACATTTTTTTGACATATATTCTAACCTAACCTAATTTTTAATATTAATATTAAATGTACAATTTGTACATTATATAAAAGACTAATCATCGTCTGTCTGAGATTCTTCCAAGTGTTTAAGTTACATTTAGTACAATGTTATGAGAAAGAGCACTAACAGTATTTGAAGCTGCTGAATGCCTGTACACTCAGTATTATGAGAAATATCAATACCATTTCGGTTGTAGGAAAAATGTTGTATGCAACACGTGTGTAAAATAGTATTTTTTGTCTCGTGCTACAATTTCCGCATTCGGCTGCGCCTCATGCGTAAAACATCGCACTCGACCAAAAAAGTACTACTTTACACACTTGTTACATAAATAACTATTCTGCATTCTTGTTTATTCTTATAATTTATAAAATGGAATTAACTGTGCGATTTGGGCTACTTTTTCTCCGTGAAATGGCGATTTTCAATTTAGAAAACTGGCAACACTGATATGAAGGGTCAGTTCGTGTCTACCTGGGAGTGAGGCAGATTTTCCCAACCTAAACCGAGATTGGTGCATCGACCTTTTAAAAATGTTCAATTGTTCAACCTTGGGGTTGCATATAGTTTTAACCGAAAAAGGTAGCTGCGGCTATGCCAAAAATTTACAGTGTATACCTTTCTGTGAAATTTAATTATTCTGTACTATTAATGTTTATTATGACACTAATTCTGTGATTTCAACTGTTTAGCAGCACTAAAACCCTTCAATATTTTACTGACATACATTGTTTATTACCTATTGCAATAGGTAAGCATTTTATTTTTTTATTTTATGACATATCATTTCAACAGATGCTGATTCCTGATTCCTATAGATAAGTTCCTTTTTGTTAGACTTTGGTTGCTCTTGTATATATCGCACCTAGTTTGTAAAATGTGTCTTTCTATAAAACTCCTAGACATTATATAAAACTCGACCAATCATCGTTCACAGCATGATCTTATAATCGGGCTAGGTGTTTAAAAAACGACGAACAGCTTGTGATAACATTGTCGAACAGTTATTTTGTAATACGCTTAGCGCCTAGCCCTTGCTTAGCTATTTTCAAAATAACTGGGCGAATGGCGAATTGTAAATTAATGCATTTATCTGGCCGTGTTTTATAAAATGAGTAGGCGTTTTATAATGACAGATTTTACAATATAGGTACACAAAACAACATACACAAAAATAAAGCATTTATTTAGCTGATTACACAATCAATCTAATTTTGATCAAATATTAACATTGGTTGTTCTTGCATAATGCCACGGGCATAGACCCGTATTCTAACCACAATTTTATAATAAAAGTGCTTACATTATTATTTTCCTAAAGATTGTTTAAAGTCAAATATTCTAATTTATTTATTCATATGTATATTATTTCAATACAGAGGAAGTCATTCATTTATTTATAAGTATAAAAATATTGATTTCTCCCCATTCATAATTGAAGCAAAAAAAAAAATAACTTGTATTCCGTGAAAAATAATTTTTCTCGGTAATACCCAAAGATTATGCATTATTAAAAGAAGAAAAAAGACTTATCTTTTCAGACAGATTAGCATCATTAATAAGAAATTAAGAAGAACAGCATAATGAATAATTATCTACCGAATTGCGATTTTACGATCAAAGAAATAAAACATTATACAGCCGCTAAATAGCTTAACATGATACTATTTTAACGTGAAAGTTTAATATATAATGCGAGTAATTTTAGGGAAAAATGCAAAATGTGCCAGTAATATATGTAAAGTAAATCATTTTAATTTGCATAGAATATGATATACACAAACTTAAAAAAAAATATTATGATGAGCAGAGATTTTCACAGATTTATTTTTTGGAACGGGGTTACAGATTTTTAACAGGTGTGTGTGTATGTGCATGTGCATGTGCATGTGCACGTCTATGTCTATGTCTATGTCTATGTCTATGTCTATGTCTATGTCTATGTCTATGTCTATGTCTATGTCTATGTCTATGTCTATGTCTATGTCTATGTCTATGTCTATGTCTATGTCTATGTCTATGTCTATGTCTATGTCTATGTCTATGTCTATGTCTATGTCTATGTCTATGTCTATGTCTATGTCTATGTCTATGTCTATGTCTATGTCTATGTCTATGTCTATGTCTGTCTATGTCTATGTCTATGTCTATGTCTATGTCTATGTCTATGTCTATGTCTATGTCTATGTCTATGTCTATGTCTATGTCTATGTCTATGTCTATGTCTATGTCTATGTCTATGTCTATGTCTATGTCTCTGTCTCTGTCTATGTGTATGTGTATGTGTATGTGTATGTGTATGTGTATGTGTATGTCCCAAGTAACAATTTAAATTTTATGTTAATTTTTTAGATATCTTGAAATCTAATTGATAAAACTTATGTTAAAACTCAGTAAGCATGTAGTTGGCAATAAAAACTTAATAAGTACCTATTAAGACTAAACGGCCCATCTTATTATGGCATACAAGTGTTTATAAATCGAAATGATAAAACTTGGAAGTTTTAAATTCTTTGTACCTGTAACTTGTTACAAGATTTCAATAAAACTAGTTTTAAAACTGTTATAAACCCTAAATATTTATAATGTCTTATGCTTAGTTACAATAAAACTAGAGGTTTCATAAAGGTTTTAGAATTTGGTTTTAGAGATAATATTAAAATTTATTTTTGATATCTTATCCTTGACTTCCAATTATTTATAAAACTATGAATAAAGACTCAAAAGTTTTAAACTTACTTTTAAAAATATTTTTTAAATATTCTAATATTTAATGCAGCCTACGAATAATTTTACACAAATGTATCCAAAGACAAAACTATCTTATTGTACATTAATCGAATATATTTACAAGAGTTTACTGAATTACATAAGATATCAACTCTTAGTATGTCAAGTAACAAAATAGCACAATTTTTCAGAAAACGTGCAATCAATTTTTCATGCAATTTAATATTTATTGTAAATGTAAACATTCTACTTCTAAATAATTAATGCGTCTTCATAATTTAAAGAAACTAATATGTTCCGATTATTTTTTAAAAAATAATAAATATATTATTTTATTTGAAATCTGTTTTTGTGTAAACTACATGAGAATTAAGTGTCTCTAAATTCTTTTTTTCGGCTAAAAGATGATATTCAGTTAAATAATATCTTTATAAAAATATAAAATGACATAATGTGCAAAATGGCGACTATGGAATATAGAGTTTAACAGAAAAAGTATGGCGCATATTGCAATAAAACTACTTTTATTTAAACTAGGCACAATAAAACTCTCAATATTTATTATTTTCTTAAAACTGCATTAAAATGATTCGAAAAATGTATATTAGTTTTATTGTTATTTTTTATAAGCACCATAAATTTGTCTTATTTTAAAAATAACTTGAAAGAGACCATAATAAATACAAACAAATTATTTGCAATATTTAAATTTTATATTAAATGATTTTACAAAACTATTTTGTAAGTAGTTTATGTTTATCTTAAATATTTTGATGAACACAACAAATGAAAATAATAATAATAATAATAATAATAATAATAATAATAATAATAATAATAATAATAATAATAATAATAATATTTATTATTATTAATATTTCAAGCCGTTTTTACACTGTCATATATAATATTGAATCCCCAGATTAAAAGATACTTCATTTTAAAATTTGGAATAATTTAGTTTCAACGGTTTAAAAATGGTAAAAACTTCATTTTTTGTATATAATTTGAAGAATCCCAGAAAAATTGCCTTTTAAATTACGGTGGAGAAAGTGTTATAGTGTGTACCTGTCTTATAAGAGACAGCGTGCGAAGTAACTTTTACAGAAAAACAAAGTGGTATGTGTGTGACTCCTTGCCTTAACTACAACTCTTAAATTTGTCTGCGAGGATACTACAAAAATATAAAGAATATATTCTATTGTAAGTATCTTTTATTTTAAATTTTAATTATTAATAAGTATTTTAACATACTATAACCTATAATATGAGTTTATTTACTAGTATGTAATGTTACTTACTTTTAAGTTTTTCAAAGTAAACAATAAATTATTCAAACGGCATGGTAGATATAATAATGTAAAACATTTCAGGAAGATATGCCTTTTAAAATAGTTCAAACTATAGAAGAAGGGCAAATGGTTTTAACAGTTGTTCCTGCTACATGGGAGCAGAATGGAACATTATTGTGGCCGCCAAAAAGCCAAGTACCAAAATATATTTCTAAAGAAAATTCGTTACCAGAACCAAACTGGGAAAAAATAAAATGTATCAGAAAACGGACTCTCCAAACGAAAAAGGAAGCCGACGAAGAACTTGAAGTAATGGAAGGAAAATCTGATACCGAAATAGAAGATGAAAACTTATGTGGTAGATCTCAGAAACGAGTTAAAATTAATAAGCCCCCAGTACCGATCGCCGACTTCAACGTTTTTCTTCCGGAGTTAATTGATGCTCTGAATTTATTTAAATGAAATAATAATCAATATGTATTAACAGGAACAGGCGTTTGTATCCGGCATAGCTGAGAATACTGAAGACAGAAATAATATTTTAAACGTTCAGGAGACAATACTTATAGATAATAATGTAACTAATAATTATAGTTCAGGATATAAAGGATGAGCTAAGCAGGGAAAAAATTCACATTTTGAATCAGATATATACTGCTTGGAGTATTTCTAATTTTTGTACTTATTTTAATTGATGATACAGATCAGATATCTATATTTTATCACGAATAATAAAAGCTTGGCTCTATTAGCTCATCTTCTGTTTCCTGTACTATATGAAAGTAGTTTCAAACTTCTTTTTAAATTTTGGTGCTTCATTTCATTTATAGGCTGAAATAGAATATCAAGAAGTAGATAATTTTGATATCAGCGAAGTAAAGGAAACGATGAAAAGAATTTTGGAAACTGAAGAGAAAATTTTGTATAGAATAACTAAAATGGAAGAAAGTTTCAATGTTTTCGTTAATAAATTTTCAACAGTAAAAGAACTAGAAAAAAAAGTTGAATTAGATTTTATGAAAATCAATAATCGTGGAAGTTTAGATGAATTAGAAAATAAATTAACTGATGACGAATTGTTTCAAAAATTTGTTAATCAGTTATGTCTGTGGTACAACGGTAAAGCAGATGGTTTGGAATCATGTTATCAGTTAATAGATCATATCATCGACAGAGATTTTTTTACAAAATGGTCTTGGACAGGATTATCTAGAGTTGATGAGGAGAAAGTTCCATTTAAATTTTACAAATTTTTCAGGAATGCTTTTTTGCAGATAGTGTTATTGTCTGATAAAGATTTTAGTGAATCAAAATGCAATGTATTTTTTAAAACTATTATAAAAAATAGTAAGCAACGACTATTAGCCAAGAAAACTGTTACATCAAGTCCGAAAAAACGACCTAGGCATTTAGTATACAAACGCAAACTAAATAATATTGAAATTCAAAATCCTGATGAACAAAATGAAAATGATACCGATTCGATTAATTAGCATACTATCAAAAGAATTACAGAATTTTTTTTATTCATTATAACTACATACTGTAAAAATGTATTTATGTTTTTTCTTAAAATTTCAGTTGTAATCTTTTTAAAAAAGTGCACAATATACTGTAAAAAATTATAATATTAACAGTGTTTTTTTTTTGTAACTTTTATTGTATTCAATAAATTATTACAAATTTTTACATTAATTTTATTATTGAGTTTGTTATTAGTGTTATTGCTTCTAGTTAATATTCAGAACTGTAAAGTATGAAGCAATGGTACAAAAACAAATTTATCTGTTCCATAATCTGGTACTGCCACTAGTTTACAAAAAATATTCAGCGGGCATTTTACATTTGGATAAAAACGCTGAAATCTTTTCTATATCCCGTCCACACCATTTTGTTCGATAATTTCCAAATTTACCATCACGCCAACCTATTAGACACTTTTTCATAACTCCCAAATCTATTAAGTGCAAAGAATCTGATATTGGAAAGTCATTTATCATATCAATAGGTAATTTTAGTAGCGGGGTGTCACATTTATGGTGAAACTCATCACTTTTTAATCTGAAACTGGAGTCAGTCCTCAAGATAACATTGTTTTGTCTTGGATAATAATTACATCTTGCTATGTAAGAATAGTCACCAATTATTTCACATTTTTGACAACCATGTTGGCTGTTGAAATTTGCTATACCTAAAATAAACAATTTGTACCACTTATATAATTATAAATTATTGATTTAGTGTACCTTTAATAAAAGTGCGTGCAGGTGAATCACATATGAAGCATCTAATTTGAACTTTTATTTCACAGTCGTTAATAAAGATTGCGTTTTCTAGTATATTTTGTAAATCATCTACCATAGGCGATAGAAATAAATTCAGATCAACCGGTTTTTTTCTTCCATGATAAATTCCTACTACCTTAGGTGCTAGATTTGGCATTTCGTGAATGTTAAATAAAATTGGCCAAAATTCTTCAGCCGAGCTATTATATATAGGACATCCATCAATATTTATATTTATTGATATTTTCATTGGCCTATTAACATTTTTCAAACTTTGAGAAATACAGTTTGAAAATCCATTATGCCAATATATCCCATTTCCAATATTTGTAAGTACAACAGCTGAATTGTTGGTATTTAAAAATGTTCTAGGATCTTTAGGGAGTGTATGTGATAAACGTTTATTTAAAATTGCTAATAACTTCCTTAAAGAATTTTGCTTGATCCTATCTTCTAGAGCCCACCTTCGTAGTTCATTTCGCAATATGTTATTTTTATTTTCTTTATTTAATGACTTTTCAAAATTGTCGTCTTTGTCTAGTTCACCTGACCATACATTTTCATTTTCGAAAAGTATATTACTTTGTTTATCATTATTAACATTACAATTTTGTACGAATGAGAACTTTAATACATCATTATTTACTGCACACGTTCCACTATTTTGTAGATTGGCAACAAAGGTGTAATTTTTTTGTTTATCAACTGATTTACCTTTTTTAACATTTGTTGAATGGATTTTTTTTCTTATTTTTGCTTTAAAAATTCCACTACGTTTAATTTTACTCCACTCCTGCAACAAATTATTTCTGTCCATGATAAACCAAATTACCAAAAATGACGTTTATACAATATTAAGTGAATTATAAATCTAAAAGTTTTATTAAAACCAATTTAGATTGTAATAGCATTAACCAGAAATTAGTTAGCACACCATAAAGCTATGTGGATTTGAAGACTTGTCGGTTTTATTACCTTTTTTGTAGTATACTTCAAGATACAGGTATAAAACCAGATTGTCTAAAGAAACGGAAGTTTAATAAATTATTTTAAAGAATATTAAGAACCTAAGTAATAAAACTTAATTTACTCAAAACTAACACGGATCATATTTAACCTTATTAAAATAATTTAGTTTAAGATATACCGTAATAAATAATTTATAAAACAAATTTAAGAATAATTAGTATTTAAATTGTTACTTGGGGTGTATGTGTATGTGTACGTGTACGTGTACGTGTATGTATGTGTGTGTGTGTGTGTGTGTGTGTGTGTGTGTGTGTGTGTGTGTGTGTGTGTGTGTGTGTGTGTGTGTGTGTGTGTGTGTGTGTGTGTGTGTGTGTGTGTGTGTGTGTGTGTGTGTGTGTGTGTGTGTGTGTGTGTGTGTGTGTGTGTGTGTGTGTGTGTGTGTGTGTGTGTGGGAGCGTGGGTGGGTGTGTGGGTGTTTGGGTGCGTGGGTGTGTGTGGGTGTGTGTGGGTGGGTGCGTGGGTGTGTGTGGGTGTGTGTGAATGTGGATGTGTGTGGGTGTGTGTGAATGTGGGTGTGTGTGTGTGGGTGTGTGTGTGCGCGTGCGTGCGTGCGTGCGTGTGTGTGCGTGCGTGTGTGTATAAATATATATATATATATATATATATATATATATATATATATATATATATATATATATATATATATATATATATATATATACAGGTTGTTTCCTTTAAAACAACCAGCGCTTTTTAGGGCGAACTAACAACTTTAGAGAAAAATGTTTTATACCAAAAATGATCAAGAATAAGGGGATAATGCATTAATAGTAACAAACCTAATATTTAACCAATGGTTCTCAAACGGTAGAACAAAATTATATTTTTTTAAATGGTACACTATATAATTTTTTAGCCCTTTAAATAGAATATTATTTTCTGATTTCAACGATATAAATATAGCATAGGGTTGTATAACAATTATTTCGAGAAAAATGGTATTAAAAACTAGAAAGAATGTAATAAAAATGGGTTTACTACTAGCGTTACTAGGCAACAGACCTGTGTATTGCATAGCCTATTGTAATATTATAACGTTATTTTTAATACTATTTTTCTCGAAATAATTGTTATACAAACCTATACAACATTTATATCGTTAAAATCAGAAAAAAATTCTCTATCTAATGGGCTAAAAAACACTTGGTGTAAGTTTCACAATTTTTTTTTTTATTATTTCAAACACTTTATCGATTTCGGTTTCTTAGACCATCATCAGAAGTATAATACAAGAATCTTACAGAATAACAGCTTATATACTATCCCGTTAGGGTTACAAGAAACTTATGGTAGGGGGTAATTAGTGGTTTTTCCTAGCAAACATTTGAAAAACTCGGATTGAAACAAATCAACTTGATCATTTAATATAGGTAATTTAGCTAGGAAAAACCACTAATTACCCCCTACCATAAGTTTCTTGTAACCCTAACGGGATAGTATATAAGCTGTTATTCTGTAAGATTCTTGCATTATACTTCTGATGATGGTCTAAGAAACCGAAATCGATAAAGTGTTTGAAATAAAAAAAAAAAAATTGTGAAACTTACACCAAGTGTTTTTTCTGTAACTAATTTCTCGTTATTTAAATTTTATTTATTATTACTTTCATTTTTTAAAAAAAATTTAATTCATATATGTACAGGGTGTATATTGATAAGCGGACCATATGCGTTTAACATGGGAAATCAAATTTATCTTTGCGCAAACGTTACCAATTTATTGTTTGCGATAATATTTCAAATAAAAATTAAATTGCGCATCTAAATTATGTGAAACGATTTGTTATAAATGACGATTAAATGTTAGCGTTGAAAATAATAATATTAAAACACATTTATCACCCAAACTAGTATATACAGTATTAATACAAAAAAAAATAACAAATCTAGATGACCGTCGCCTGGCCGAACCCGGTCACGCGGAATCCTCCTCCACGCCGTGATTATTTCTGCAAAAGAATTAACACATGAGAAATATTCAGTGCGAAGACAATCATTCACAAAAGGTACCGGAATTCACACACCGTACACAAATGTTGGCAACTACGGGCAGTACCGCTAGTTACTACAGAACCTTTGCCGCTTCGCTGGTGATCCGGAGACAATTTTCTTAACCAACTGGATCAGATCACTACAGCCCTAACTGCTGCTACCGTTGGCGACCACAGATGCGGGTCACTACAGCCTTCCCTGCCGCTACACTGGCGACCCACGGGCTCACACGAGCGGCCACTACGGAACCACTGCCGCTTCGGTGGTGATCCGGAGGCAATCCTCTTAACCAATTGGATCAAATCACTACAGCCCTAACTGCTGCTACGCTGGCGACCACAGATGCGGGTTACTACAGCCTTCCTTGCTGCTACCGTTGGCGACCCTCGGGTTCACACGATGCTGCCACTACAGTACACCGTACTGCTCACACGCACACCCACAATCATACACACGCTAGATTAACTATCTCACCTGAATCACTACAATATCGATGTTCTCACACTGAAATCTAGAAATAATCTGAAATAAAATACGCGAATACCACTATCATTAAATGTAGCTCTTATCCAACAGCATCGGTTACATACCTAAATAGCTAATTAGAGACAAAAATAATAAATTTAATAAAAATAATCTTACGCAAAATAATTACTGTGACAGATTATTCTTCATGTAAACGAAAATATGTATTATAAAGTTATTGTGTTATAAACTTTTGGTCTAGACAGCCGCAGATTATGCGTTGTAACTGTCAATTAGAACAATAATATTTATTAATAATAGATGGAGTCTAAGGCTAAATTTTAACTAAAACTATTATGATTACCCCTTAACCTTAAAATTAATTTTAACAAAACCTAATAACCTATTTCGAGAACTAAGTTCTCATCATCAGTAGTACAAGTGAACGTTAAACAGAGTAGTCAAGATTACTCTGTTTAACGTTCACTTGTACTACTGATGATGAGAACTTAGTTCTCGAAATACGTATTTAGTTTTTTTAAAAATTAATTTTAAGGTTAAGGGGCAATCGTAATAGTTTTAGTTAATAATATTTATATAATCTTTTTTAAATTTAGTTTTTTTTAATCAATACCTACTACCTATGTAGTTTATATTTTGTATTTAGATTTGTATTAGATATGTTCGTTGACATAAACTAGTGCAAACTAGTGTTAACTTTTTTGCACTACACTGTTTTTTGAAATGTCAAGTTAGTGTAATGTGCTCGACGAGGAACTAGTAGGTATACAGTATTGTACACTTTTTCACACTAGTTAGAAAGGTGGTGTAAAGAAGTGCAACGTGAAATTAAAGAGCATAAAACGTGTTTCGGCGGACTTTTTGACAGTTCACAGGATTATAATCCAGTAAATATAAGGGTGTATTCTTGAAGTATTTTTAGGTCGAAAATACCATATACAAATGTCCAAAACTCAATATTAGAGGAATTATGAGCCTCGTTATGAGCGATATTAAATTTAACAAAGTAGGTCATGACTTTTTTTAAACCTCTCAACAGGATTAAATCCCAATTACAGAAAGGTTTACATATACAAACATCCATGCCTTTGATGGGATTCGAACCCAGAACCCCTAGCGTACTCATGACTAAGAGCCGTTGCTCTAACCATTGGGCCACCGGAGCCGACTAATAACTCGAATAAGAGGTCCAGTTCTCTAGTCACTGTAGTCACTAGGCCCAACGCCTTTTGACTATTATCTTTGGGAACACATTAAGAGTTATTCAGAAAAATCTCAAACCTGAGATGAATTAATTCAGCAAATTATGGGGGGACATTTTGAACAATTTAATCTTATTATTTAATAAAACTGAGTTTTGGACTTCCATTATCTTTATTTAACAAAAACACAAATTTTCACAACGTTTCGGTAGCTAATATCTGCTGCCGTCATCAGGTGTACTGATAATACTAACTAATTCCTAATACTACGAGCCTTATATCTGGTAAAATGTCTGGTGTCTGGTGGTCCATAATTGGTTGTCGTCTCCTGTGCAATGGGCTGTGGCGGTTCTTCAATTGGTGGTTCCCTGGTTGTTATTTTCATTGCTGTGTTCTGAGAAATAATTTTTTTCCAAAGTGGTTTGATTTCTACACTGGCTTGGAAGTCCAAAAATCAGTTTTATTAAATAACGAGACATTTGCCCGGTTTCATAAACACTTGCTAAATCTCATGTTAGTTAACACATGTTTAAAAATAACAAATTGTTAAATTTTGACAGTGTTTCACAAAATTAACATTCTATTTTTAACAATTTGTTAGTTAACATAAGTGTTAGTATTATTAAACTAATATAACAGGTATATATTCTTTTGTTGGTATAAAAACTACTCAGTGAAACGTTAAAATCGAGCGTGATACGCAGTGGTACAGAAGAATACAGATGCAAGAAAGTATTAAGAAAATTATTTTAAATTGTGAATTTACATTACAGATATGTAAGTATTTCAATGATATAATCAGGCCTGACGAGAGGGGGGGGGCAGACGGGGTAGAAACCCCAGGGCCCGGGCCCGATAGGGCCCGGCGCTACCACTTTTACATAAATTTTTGTACTGTTAAAATCCTTTAATAAAAATATAAAATAATAATATTAGGTAAAAAAAGCGAGTGACAGCAGAGTTTACGAGAGAAGATTATTATTGTGTATTTCTTTAAAATTAGAAGTGCAAAGTTTCTTTAAATAGTTCCAAACTAATGTTGATTTTGTACAGTACCATACTCATATAAGTACCTGTTTTATTATGTACCTTTTGTATTTTTTCATGTGTACTTAATTTATGTTGCTGGTGGTGTTTTTATATTATTATTTATTTAAGTATAGGTATAATTCTTTCTGGTCATAATTTTTATTTAATTTTTGAAAATCCTAGACAATGAATATTTTGTTTTTATTTTATGTTACCTTGAAGAATAAAATATTGAAAATATTTTACATGAAAAGTATAATTTATTTATTTATTTATTAATATTAGGGAAACCAACAGTATAACCAATAATAGGTTTCCACTATAAATAATACAAATTAACAAAAATATTGTACAATATTATGATTCAATCATTAAATCTAACTATCTAAGTTTATTAACAATTTAACGCATTTTTGAATTTATTTATAGACAAAGAAAAAATATCTATGTGCTGGTAATCTTTGTTATATACTTCCATAATTCTGTTTAAAGGACTATTTTTATAATTATTTGTATTACATTTTGGTATGTAGAACAAACTTTTATTCCTTGTGTTGGATTGTGGAACGTGAAAATTTAATAAATTAATAATATTGAAATTATCCAAGAGATTATTAAGGACTTTATACAACAAGAGCATATCAGCAATAGTTCTTCTCTTTTCTAATGTTTGAAGATTTAATTCATTTAAGATTTCGAGATAATTTACTTTATCAAAAGGGAATTTATATTTTAACATATTTATGAACTTTTTCTGAATTGATTCTAAATTTTTTATGTTTTTATTGTATGCCGGATTCTTTTTTGGGGGGGGGGGGGTAAGGGGGCTAGGGCCCGGTAGTTTGATTTTGCCCCAGGGCCCGTAACGGCTCTCCACGGGCCTGGATATAATGTGTGATTAATAAAGCATATACTATGCATTTGATTCAGAAATTACTTTCAAAATAGTGACATTGAAGAAAATATGCCGAAAAGTAGAGAACATAATTATACGGGAAGAGAAAAACAAGAATGCTGGAGAAAAATTACAGAAGAGTACAACTGCAGAATAGAACGGCCAAGAGCACCAGAAAATTTTAAGGGTTAGCAACTCTCAAAGTTGATCGTTGTGTCTTCATAACTCGATGCCATCGTCGGTGACGATCTTGTAAAATAGTGGACCAGTGATGTCGGTTATGCGAGCTTTAACCCACTTGGAACTTCAATTGTAATTCCCTGCTAAAACTGTATCACATGTAATAAAAGAACGATATTTTCTTCGTACATTTGTATTATTTCACGATTTTCATCTGTCAAATCTGGTCGGAGACGATCTAGAATAGTTTTCTTGTGCTTTATCAAAAGTTTAGCAGGACTCTTTAGTAGTGCAGTTGGGAGAAACATGTGTAAGAAGATATCGCACAATTTCTAAACCGAGATTTCAATTATTCATCTTCTTAATTGCATTCTTGGCGGTTTGTACCATTCTTTCTGCCTGGCCATTTGAAGAAGTGTGAGTAGAAGCATATTCATTGGACTGATAGGATGATTTCTGTTAGTAAAACTAATCAAATTGTCGCTAATATGGTCTAATATTATTCTAACAGTTTCCTTGATAAATCTGTATCTAATTTTAAATACCGTATCATTATAAATTTCAAACGAATTTGTATGATTTCTAAAATGCCTTGGGCTAATCCAGACAATAGCATTTTCAAAAAATTCTTCTGAGTCCGAATAACATTTTTAAATATTTATTCTACAAATTTTATTTATAGTTGAATATGTATTATAAATTTCATCTAACATAATATGGAAATTAGTATACTCACAATGTAATTATCAATATTACACAAATGAAACTTTCATCTAACCAAATATTCGTAATAACATTTGTAACAAATTTATCATATGTCAAATTTAACAATGTGTTAAAAATTTAAGAGCACCTCGAAGCTACTATTAAATTAACATAAGTTTTAACATGTTGTTAAAGTTAACACTCGTTGGTGAAACAACATTTGGCATTTAACAAAGTGCTAAATCGTTTAACAAAGTGTTAAAATTTAGCAAACGTTTATGAAACCGAGCAATTATCTTATTAATTCAAAGTTAAAGTTAATCTTATTTGTGTTGAACATATTATTTTTATCAATAATACATTACGCCATATTATCAATTTGTTCTGCTTTTGCTCATATTGCTCATAACTCTTTTAGTTTTAATATTGAATTTCGAACATAAGTCTATACGGTTTTTTTACCCTTAAGCTATGGGAATCAAGTTGCGGAACAAACTATATTCGGATTATTTTTTATTAAGAGGGTCAGTTTGTTTTGCTTTTAGAAAAAAGTGCTTCACACATATAAATACATACATACATATACACACACAGATGACATCTGAATTTTATTTATATAAATTAATATAAATACCCATAGATGTTTAATATGTAAAAGCAAAATATTAAAAATTAAAATGTTATTGTTTATTTGAAAATAAAATGTCTAAAATATATTTTTAAAATTATAATTAAATTTCATCCATTATATGTATATTTCATTTAATGTTGACACAAAAATTACATTGGTTTATCTATTTTATTATTATTGCACTTTTATTTATTTACAAAAGTAGTAAAATTTATATATTTCCATTGATTAAACAGGCATTTTATTTAATATTTTAATGTGTTATCAACAGTGTTTATTTAATCGTGTATATTTGTTTGAAATAAACGTTTGTTTATATTGAAATGCATTATTCGTTCATTCTGTGATTTGCCAAATTCGTAAATAATTCATGCCTTAAATGTATTTTCTTTTACTAACGAAATATCGCAAAGATGAAACTAAATAAATTAAATTTAAAAGTTTGATGTTTATACTAAACATTTGAGTTAGAAAAAAACTTTTGAGTAGGTATGTTTTTACGATTACATTTCTAAATGTAATGCTAGAAAGATCTAAAAGCAAACCACTTGCTTATCAAGTTATAAAATAAACACCATATACGCCTGGAAGTATTAGTATTTGTTCAGTATGATTAAAGTTTTTGTTCATGAATTTTATATTGGTAAATTATTTTTATTCCACCTATATATAACTGAAAACTATAGTTAGTTTTATTGAGAAACTCGTAAAAATTTATTGAGCAAACGCAATGTCGGTTCAGCCCATATGAAATAGAATTTTAATGTGGACTGGTAATTTTTGTGATATATGTCTACAACCAATATTGGTGGCAGCGTTATTTTTTATTCCAGACGAAACTATTGATTGAATCTGTATTATTCGGTATCAAGAGAAGTGTAACCTATATGGTTGTTCAGCAGCAGAAGTGGATTTACGTTTTAGGCAAACGGCAAAGAGATATAAACTAATTTATATCAGGGTTGTCACGGTATTCATGCAAGACTAAAATAGTTTCATGTGAAAATCAATTCCGATTACTTTGGCCCAAATATTTTATTCATGTATGCATTTGAATACTAATGCAGACATTAAACTACTAAGCCCGTATGAATGCATTATCTGGCAACGGAAACAAATATAGGAATTATTTCACATGCCTTATTTAATTGGAAATACTAATGTGTAAATGAGTATCAAAATAAATTTTTAAAATCAATTTTTTCTGACAATTTTAAGCTTTGGTTATCAATGATTAAGCACCAAAATGTTAAGGTATATTTAGAAAATGGGAAATGTGTCCAAAATTTTAGGTATAAAGTTTGTGATTTAATGCTCAAATGTTGGATTTCAAATTGAAAAGCCAGGGGGGAAAAGGATGAATGTCCATTTTATAGTGAAGTAAGATAATTGGTCCTATAATAGACTGAAGCTGGGGGTTTCAAATAGTATATTTAAAGAAGGCAAAAACGATAACAGTTCTAAGATATAGGAGCTAAAATGTATGAGGGCCCAAACCGTTTTGGCTTAGTAGATTCGGTAGTCGGACTGGTAAAATTCTATTAGGTCCCACGAAGTAAAACTCGACCCATTTGTGTTTATAATAATACCCAATATGAGTTTTGGACTAGATTACTTCAAAAATAAGGTTTCAAACTTTAAATTTCGCGTATTAAAAAAATACACTTTTTGTGACATTCATCTGTTTTCTCCCTGACTCTTCATATGGTATATTTATAAGATGCTAAAACGATGAGTCCTAGAAATTACAATATAAGAATTAAAAAGGATTAGGGTCCAAGCGCCAAGATATAAAATGATGAATGTCCATTTGTACATCGATTTGCGCAAGCAATGGCTTGGTCAGATGATTTCTGTTCAGTACGAGATTTGGGAAGAGCGATATCTCTAGCTATCTGATGATATTATACAGGATACATAAAAAATAGAGGTCAAAATTTGGAGGGTGTATAGTACTGACAAAATGAGTAAAAAATGCTTAATCAACATAGTTCTGATCTTCAACTGTTTCCGAGAAAGAGGCCATTTTGTATTAGAATCGAAGAAAAACTGACAAAGATAATGGCCGAACAAAATTTACTCTGTCAGCAGATAGACCATAAAAACTTAATATAATTATTTGAATTTTTTGAAAAACAAATGCACATCTTATATTATCTCTGGACGGCCAACAAAAAGTCTCATTTAATCGAAATCGTAACTTTTATAGTTTTTGAGATAGTAGAAGTAAAACCCTGTAAAAACTTATTTTTCATTGCTTTATATCGCGGGAACTATTGAAGATAGGACTCACGTTGATTAAGCTTTTTTACTCATTTTGCTCAGTAATATATGCCCTCCAAATTTTAACCTCTATTTTTAAGCACCTGTATATTAAGAGATATGGGCAGCATGAATAAAACCACAAAACGACGTAAAAAGTTTGACGAGTAAAGCGAAAAAGCTAAAAATGTAAAGCCATGAAACTGGTAAAGATTGTTTCTGTAAACATTTGAAATGCTCCATCAATAAATTAAAACCAATTCGAAAACAACTTATATGCGAATTCAAAAACTTTCGAAATTCTACGATGAAGTTCAAGTTTACGAGTACCTTGCATAACTACCCTATATCTCATTTTTTTAATCTTATATTCTTAAATATAAATAAAAAATAGATTTTTGCTAAATTGTTTTTTCTTACTAAAACTAGCATAATGTTGAAATTCAAATTTTCAAAATATTTGAGTTCATAGACCTTCATCATTTTTGCCTGGTACAGAAGTAGATTCGGTAGTCAGATTGGTAACATTCTATTAGGCTCAACATAAGTGGAAACTCGACCGTTCTGTGGATATAATAATGTTAAGATATGGCCAATCTCAGTTTTGGACTAAGATTGAATACACAAAGTCACTTCAATAACATTCCATGGGGTTTCAAACTTTAAAACATTTTGTGACATTCATCATTTTTCCCCTAGCTCTTCAATTTTATTATTATTTTTTATATCCAAAACGATATGCGTCCTACCTGTAAAGCAGCTGAAACAGGAGCATTATCCTTATACCAAGTAAATTGAATTGGCATGTCTCCTGATGTGACGCTACAAGTGACCTGTGCTCTACCGCCTTCCTGAAGACTACTTGGGAAGCTGAATGGTTCTAACACTGGAGGACTATGGACTATAAGCTGCATGTCTCTTCGGGCCATCTCTCCACTTCTAGACATCACAGTACAGGTATAACCCCCTGAAAATATAAATTGGAGATCATTAAAAGACTAATGTAGAAAAAATTATGTAGATTAACGAACAACAGTATTGTGCCAAAATATTAGTACACTTATTGATTTGTAAAAATCAAGAAAGTGTGTAAAGTCCCGAACGTGAGATCGTTTCAAACAAATTAAAATCCCGATGAGGCGTGGTGTATGCAATACACAAAACTTACGTTTGGAAACCTTGGACCGAATTTTGTGCATTAGGTTAGGTTATTGTTGTTACGTGGACGTGCTATTAATACTGTCCCTAATATAAGGGAGGCTTATTCTACACACACAAAAGAAATCTGATAAAAACAAATGTTATTTAATCGTTACTTTACATACTAATAATCTTAAAAAAAACTAATTGTTTAAAATGATCGCCTTCTTCTTTCACACACTTCTGCAAACGTTCCGGCCACTCATCTATTGCAGCACGTACCACTTCCAGGGGTACGGAAGTTGATGTCTTTACCAAATCAGCCTTTGATACCTCAATATTGCGATGATTTTTGGAGCAAGCCTTCTCCTCTAATACATTCCACAAGCGATAGTCCAAAGAATTGAGGTCCGGACTTCCAAAGGGTCAATCTTCAGCGGCAATGAATTCCGGTATATTCAGCTCTAACCAGTGTTGCGACCACCCCTCTACCAAATCATCTCTGACGCTGGGTGGTGTTCCTTTTTTACCTTCGGGATTTTCTCTGTAGTTTCCCGAGAGCTGTGATCATAAACTCCATCATTTTGGTGAATAAATTTTTCTTCTACAGTGGTGAATATAACAGCTTCCATATCCCTGGAAGTAGCTCGTACAGCAATAGATGAATAGTAGGAAGGTTTGCAGAAGTGTGTGAAAGAAGAAGGCGGTCATTTTGAATAATTTTATATTTTTAAGGATTATTAGTATGTAACAAATAAATAACAGTTTAACAGATTTCTTTTATTTATGTAGAATAAGTTTTCCTTGTGTTAGGGACAGTATTTACGGCACGGCTAGATTTAGAAAAATATACAAGCTGAGTAAACTGTTCAACAACGGTCGTATGTTTGTTCGGGTTTTCAATTATTTTATCAATGTATTTAAATTATTTCTCTCATATAATATTCTTAATAAAAGTTAGAAAACACAATAAAACTGAACATTGGTTCCTTCGAAACTAAAAAGAATAACTATAGAATTCATGTTTATAGTCAGTATTATCCAAGTTTTCTCTTCAGATCGTCAGATAAATGTTAATATTAAGTTGAATTTATTACAATGTTAAAGTTTTGATTAACCCTTTGTACTTAATTGACGTACAACTTTCGAAGTACTCATGTCAGTGCCTTGTATGTTCCAATAGCTTCAAATAACATTGATATGAAAATATTTAAAGTAATTTGATCACTCGACTCTTACTAATACGCATGTTAAAACGTTTTAAAGTCGTTTTGGGTATGGTATCCCTCACCTCACCAATGGCGTGTAACGCGTTGTCAAACTTCATCTGACATAACGTCACACTAATTGCACGTCAACGTTCAATTATCTTTTGACATTACGTTCATATTTAGTAATTTTCAGTTCATATCATTTAATTAATTTTATTATATCATATAATTCATCCACAATTGTGACTACTACAATAGTAAACATTGATTAAAAGAAAAAAGAACTAATTTCAAGAATATAATTTTTTAATAATGCCCGATTTATCGTCATTGAGCTCCCTGTCCGAAAATGAAGATGAACCACATTTTAGAATCCGTACAATTCCAGATCGCAGGGATCCTTTTACCATATATGATGACCAGGATTTTAAATTTAGATGTCGTTTTACAAAACAAACAGTTATGGATATGATGCACCGTTTTGGAAATCATTTGGAACCTCCTACAAAAAGAAATAAATCCTTATCGGCACTATGTCAAATTTTAATAACATTACGGTTTTTTGCCACTGGATCATATTTACAATTATTGGGAGACCAAATAAATGTTAACAAATCTTCTGTGTGTAGAATAATTCAAAAAGTATCCCTGTGCATTGCTTCAGAAAAAAATACCTACATAAATATGCCTGTAAATGAAGAAATTCAAGTTGTTAAACATCAGTTTTACCTCATTTGTGGGTTTCCTAATGTTTTGGGTACTATAGACTGTACCCATATCAAAATTTTGTCGCCAGGAGGGCCAAATGCAGAACTCTTTCATAACAGAAAGGGTTACTTTTCATTAAACGTGCAGGTGGTGTGTGGGCCCAATTTAGAAATTAACCATATAATTGCTCGCTGGCCAGGATCCGTACATGATAGCACGATTTTTAATAACTCTCCATTGGCAGCTCAATTGGAAATGGTTTTTACGGTAATGGTTATTTATTAGGCGATAATGGTTACGCCTGTAAAAATTATTTATTAACACCATTTTTAAATCCACAAACACAAAGTCAAACGGCTTACAACAGCGCTCATATCACCAAATCACCACACGAAACACAGTTGAGCGTTGTTTTGGCGTGTGGACAATAATTCCGTGCGAAATATTTTGGTGGCAACAACTTTTGCTAGATAATTGAACTAACAAACAGATTTATTCAAATAATGTGTTATCTTAAAACTTCCTTACTATTATTAATATTAATCATAATTACAACTTTGTTAGGTTAGATTATAATTCTTATTTCTACTTTATTCGTTATTCATGTTATAATCCCTACATCTGCGCTCTGCTTCGTAGTCATGTAGTTCATTGGTTAGTTCATTGGCGCATGGGTGTATTTAACCCGCGAAATTTAAATTACGATGAACAAAATAAATAAATTGAAACTCACTGACATTGAAGAAAATATCCCTAGAAAGTCACTAAACTCGTGACAGTTTGCACTGTTGTCAGATTGTATTTTTATCTGATGCCATGTTAACGGTACGTCAGCTAACACAACCTCATTTTTTATTTGTGCAACGCATCAAAAATCTGACGTAATGTTACATCTGACGCGATGTCAGTTAATCACGCTGTTACATTTTGTTTCTGCAACCGGCCCTTAGTGTATTTTTACACCATAACAGTCCATATTTACATTTTGTGGCATGTTATACCCCACCACACCAATGCCGCAATTTATTTCACTACACCAACGAAATTGCAAAACCGGGACATTTTTTAGAAAATTGTAAAACCAGTGGTGGCTCGTGTACCAAAACTTTGGTTGGTGCGGTAATGTATCCAGAAAAAGAGCCCCGCAGGCGAAATATTTTTTCATTCAAGGTCAAATGCTTTATAATTGAAAATTACATTTTTTCAAGGGATGTGAAGCTGCATGTTTCTCCCCTTCATGTACAAAAATAAATTGCCAGGTCACAGAACATTTTAGAAAAGAGAATATATTTAACGGATTGTTGTCTTAAATAAAAATAATGCATATCCATATAATTGAATATGTTCTTACTCATAAATTAAAGTAAAAACATTCCAAAACCCATACGTTTCATAAGCACAATACCACAGACTTACACACAATTGTGAATCACACGACACGCACGCGCATATTGAGTACTATCCTAATTTACGATATGCGCAGAAGTGCACTTACTTTAAAATGTAAGGAATAAATATATAATAATTAAAAATTTAGTAATAAAATAAATATTATAAACGTCGATAGATGATATAAATTATAAATCTGGAGTCGGGTATGAAAACCGGGACAATTATGTGTCCCGAAGGTGTTAGAAGTTATAATTATTAACTACTGAAAGTAGTTAATTTAAGGAAATTGACACTATAGAAATTCTGTTTCATAGAGAAATCTTTATTGTGTGAAGAAAGAAACACGATGATCTTCTATATGAGTATAATCTTATTTTATTAATCATTAACAAACATTCTTTTTTGTTGTTGTAAACCAACCTGAATCCGTAATAGGGTCTAATCTACTAATGATCAATGATCCACCGACTGCCGAATCTTCAACTCGATGACGAAGATCTCCCGGTAGTTCTTGACCTCTTCGTTCCCATCTAACGGTGCTGATAGGGTATCCGGAATATGGACAATGAAGAGTGACGTCAGACCCGGCTACTGCTATCACTGGGCCTATGGATCGGATGAACGGGGGTCCTAAAAGAAGAAAGAGAAGAAGATAATGAATAGACAGATAATTTGCAAACATTTAACAATCGTCGCAGATCGTTACACACTATTTGGAAAATAGATTTGCATTTTAGTTCATAAAATTATAATCGCAGTCATTACCTCATTATTTTAATATAATTACATGGAAAGAACGCCCCAATCTTGTATAAAGAATTGTAAAAAAAAATCTTCCAGATTTACAGTTCATATAAATAATTATTAATAACAAGAAAAGTCATTGAAACTAGATCAAGCAATGTTAATCAGCTGTAAGTGAATTTGGAAATCAGATTGTAATAATGCTTTATAAAAATACAAAGAATATGTAGAATTTCTTTTATTTTTCGAAGAATAAAAAGTTTAAATTCACTAAAACCAGTTTTCATCTCTGGATAACTATCAGTTATAAAAATTGCACATGTGTCAATTTTTCGTTTTAACAACTAATAGTTAAGTAAACAGACAATTTTACCAGAGATGAAAATAGCGAAACCATATTTTTGGATATTACAATTATCTAAACTGTTATGAATGGTCAAGATAAAATAATTCCTACATAGAAGCCAATATATTGACTGGAAAATTAAAATCAAAGTTAATTTTTAAATTATGCATTCATAATAAATAGCAGTACATTATGATAATTTATAAATGCATCCAATAACACCGTTAAAATTTGTATTAACTTCAAAATTGTGAAAACATAGGTTCGGCACTATTAACAATCAAATCGATAATGAATAACATTGTCTATTTCAATTGGAAATTATCAATTAAAAAGATAATTAGCAAAGTAATTGCAATATGCAGGATAATATATTTCCGTTTGCAAATGTATCATTTCCTGTATTTCCTTCATTAAAAATGAATGCCGATATTTTCAATTAAAGCAAACATAAAAAGAGAGGTAATGAATAATACGAGTTAAATGGAATTTTTACGTCTCGTTTTTGTAGGTTTTCAAATGCATAAAGGTGACAGCGCTGCATTATAATATTTCATCTCTTTAGTATTCTTGCGCACCTGAAATCGTTTTTGTTGTTGACAAACACAGAATTACAGACGTAAACACTTGCATTACAACTGACAGTTGTAATTAAAATGATATTATTTATCCTTTTGCTTCCGACATAATGTGTTGTTCGAATTTAAGAGGCACGTTATAATTATAGGAAAACAAGAGCCGAACACGTGTTCTTGATCATGTAACGATTAGCTTCTTCGTCAATTTGGTTTGAAAATACTTCTTCCTTTATTATATAGTATTATCCACTTAAGAATAGCATTACGTAATAATATTTCGTTTATAGGTAGCTTAATTCGCTCTAATCTATATTGACGCCTACTAGGAAACTATTTTTTCTGAATTAAAAAACACATATGTACTGTTATGCAGACAAAACCATTATTCTAGCCTTTTTCGATACTTTTTTTGCATTATTGATAAATCACGTAAACCATAACGAGGCATAAAAATGCTAAAATACACAACAATATACCTATACAGTGTGTTTTAAAAATACTGTAATTTTTTTTAAGGGCATATAGTACTGACCAAAATAAGTAAAAAAGCTTAATCAACATAGGACTAGTCTTCAACTGTTTCCGAGAAATGCGAAAAATCGAATAAAACTGACAAAGATAGTGATTGAACACAATTTTGTCTATGTTAGTAAATAAAATATAAAAAAACAATAAAATTTTATATGAAACGTTTTTATTAATTTCTAATAGTTACGAAGTTATTTGAATTGATTAATTAATTAAATATTGGCCAAGGTCGCCAAAACATTTAACATAGTCATAATATATAATTATTTGATTAAAAAAAAAAACAATAACACAACAACGAACTGATTCTATAACCTGTATAAAAAAACGACTTTCATTCAAGTCGTCAAGAATCATACCCTTTTTATTGCGTAATGCCACTCTTACGTGAAGATGTGAAGAATATTATAACATGTTTTTTTCAATAATTAAAACAAAGTACAAAGAAATCTAAATGCTAAAGATATTTCTGCGGCTTTGCATAAAGTAATGCAAAGACAATCAATGTGGACATTTCATAATTTTGGGAATGAGTAATTTAATATCAACAAGAAACTTCCAGTGTTAATAATACTAACATTACATTAAAGTGATAGATAAAATATTGGAAATGTCATAATATTTTTTTAAATAATTCTTGATTTCTGGTTTCAAAAAATAATAATAATCACCTTATCAAGTTTCTACTTATCCCACAGCTCATTTTTTACGATCCACAGTCGGTAAATAAATAACTATTAATATATGGTGTAATAAAACGTTCTTTGATATATCGCGAACGATTTTCCCTGTGATAAAGTAGTTTGCGAGTGAAGGAAATGAAATCTGCGTAGGCATTTAATTCGCATTAGTAGAAAACTTTCTGTCATCATCACGTCTGTTGTTGAAGAGGTCCCTTCTGCTTTTGCTTTCCTCTCTCGCGTCTATCCTTGTCACCAGCCGATAAACCGGAAGTCAGATCGATTCCGGAAGGGTGCATGCACGCATCGTCTATTTAATTGCGATGAATAGCTTTCCATCGAGGGAAGAACTTAAATTTAATTGAATTTTTAAGTGGAGCTCGACGGTTACGAGCTGGACTGCCGGGAAGCCGTATTAAAGTTTAAATTTAAAGTAATCGACTCGTATCATCCGATCACGGGACTTCAATTCGACGCGACAAATTCGGAAGAGCTGTCATTGAAATAAACACAAATAGAGAAGACAGAATTTATTTAAAACATCAACGAAACTCGATAAATAAATACTTTTACATGATTTCCAATATACACTGCCGGAAAATAGTGTATTACATACCGAGCCAAGAAAAGCCCTATTCTAGCCAAGCGCTGAGTAGAATTGAATAAAATATATATATTTTTAAAATAAGTACCAAATACTTTATTTTCTCGAAGTATACAGGCTTAATTTTTAAGTGGTCACCATTGCGATCTGGAGAACTATAATAGATTCGACGTTGGTTAAATAAGCAAAGAATTTCTATTTTACATGGGCATTTCGATGATAAACTGAAAAAAAGATTCAGCCAGTGGTTCTCAAAATATGGATATCAATTTTTTTATTTCAAATAGAAACGTATATTTTTTATTTGGTCATTCAATAGTGTGCCATGACTGAAAAAAGTGAGTATATTTAAAATAGAACTTTTCGTCGTGTGTGAATTGATCCATTTTTATGAAAAATGATATGAAGGTAGGACAATTTCTCATTTGACAGAAGTATCAATAAACAAAATATTCACTTTTTTCAGTCATGACACTCTTCTTAATATCATATTTTGAGGGAATTAATTCAAAACTTTATAAATTTTTTTCTCAAAATTTTTGTTAGTATATGAGGTTATGAAAATTATATATCGTTGGATTCAGAATAAAGAGCTCTATTGAATGAGCAAATAAAAAATATATGTGTCCATTTAAAATAAAAAGTTAGTATTCATAATTTGAGAACCACTGGTTGATTTTTTTTTTCAATTTATCATTGAATTACCCATGTAGAATAGAAATTCTGTGCTAATTTAACCAATTTCGTATCTCGTATAGCTCTCGAAATCGCAATGGTGGCCACTTAAAAATGAACACCCTGTATAGAATAAATAATAATGGACAAATTTGGACACAATCAATTCGTTAATATTTCGTTGTCCTTTTGGTATAATAATAATAATAATAGTAATAATAATAATAATAATAATAATAATAATAATAATAATAATAATACTTTATTATTCCTCTGGACCATACAGTATAGGAAAAGTCATTACAAGAAATGATACAATTAGAAAAACAATATAATGTAACTATATCAGCTATTAAGATATTCATTTACAGAGTAAAATATATTTTCCATTAAAAATAATTTTAATTTTTTTTAAAACAATTTAAAATCTGTTGCGTTTTTTACATTTTCAGGTAACTTGTTATACAAAATTATAGATATGTAATAAGGATTAGATTTAAATTTGGCATGTCTGTGCGATGGCGGTCGGATGAGTGAATTTTGCCTTGTATTGTAATTATGAATATCACCTTGCGTTGTGATGTTTAAATTAAATTGTCTTATTAAGCAGCAAGCATGTAAGATATATAAACAAGGCAGAGGTAATATTCCTAAATCTTTAAATATGGGTTTGCAGTGCGCATTATGCGGCGCATTTAACATAATTCTGACAGCTTTCTTTTGCATTTTAAAAACTCGTTCACAATGTGCACTGGTTCCCCAACACAGAATGCCATAGTTTAAAATTGAGTGACCGTGTGCAAAGTAATAGGTTTTTAAAACAGAAATATGTACTAAGCTCCTTAATTTGCGAAGGGCGAAGCAAACAGTGGCAAGTTTTTTACAAATAGTGTCTATTTGGGAATCCCAATTCAAACATTTATTGATTTGCATACCTAGTAAATTAGTATCGCAAACTTCTTTAATTGATTTATCATTAATTTTTAATAACACACTGATATCTTTATTTTTGTTTATATAAGAAAAAGAAAGAAATTCGGATTTTTCTCTGTTTAATATGAGAAAATTATCTCGGAACCATTTAGATATTTGAAGTAGTTTCGTATTCGTATCTTGTACTAAATAGTCGTAGTTAGCGTTATTATTTACAATTGGTGTATCATCGGCATACATAATTATTTTTGTAAAATCGGTGTTTAGTACAAAATCGTTTACGAACAAAATGAACAGTATTGGTCCCAAATTTGACCCCTGTGGAATACCGTACAAGGAGGTATGGTAATCAGACTGTACATTATCAATTACAACTGTTTGCTTTCTATTTGTTAAATATGATTTCAGCCAATTTAAAACATTTCCCCTCAGACCGTATGCTTCCATTTTGTGGAGTAAAGCATTATGGTTAATTGTGTCAAAGGCTTTACTTAAATCTAAGAACAGACCAATAACATATTCATTTTTATCAAGACACTCATGTACGTAATTTAGAAAGCTGTACAAAGCTGTAGATGTGGAGCGATTCTCTCTGAAACCATGTTGAATTGACGATAAAATATCATGTGTGTTTAAGAACTTAAGCAGCCGACTAATAAATAATTTCTCCATTAATTTAGAAAAAGGTGATAGCAATGTTATTGGCCTGTAATTAGTCACATTTTCTCTGCTACCCTTCTTATGTAATGGATATATTTTACAAATTTTAAGAACTTCTGAAAAAATACCTTCTGCGAATGACTCATTTATTAAATATACTAAAGGTGTAGCAATGTGGTTAATACATTTTTTTAATAAGAAAGTATTAAATTCATCAACTCCAGAAGAATATGATGTTTTTAAACTCATTACAATGCTTATAATTTCAGTTTCATCAACAGGTGTTAAGAACATGCTGGATGGATTATAGCTTATATTTGAATAATTAGAGTGGTTTGTTGAATTATAATTACTATTATATAGTTCAGTTATTGAGTGATAGAAATGGTTATTAAACACATCTGCTACTTCTTTAGCTTCACAAACGGTAACATCATTTACTGACAATTTAATATCGCAAGAGGTATAATTTATTTTGCCTGATTCATGCTGTATTACTTTCCAAACTGCTTTATTCTTATTTTCGGAATGAATTATATAATTATTATAATGCAATTGTTTTGCTGTTTTTACGACTTGTCTATAAGTGTATTTATATTTTTTATAGTACGCTATGAGTGTAGTGCAACCAGATTTTATAAGCCTATCTAGTTCTTTTAATTTATTTGATGATACTAGAATACCCTTTGTTAACCATGGGGCTTTGTTTTCACTATGGCATTTTTTAACTTTTACTTTCGGAAAAGCCACATTAAAGTAATGTAATATTGTATCCATGAACATTTTAAATTTGTCATCAAAACTAAATTTTTCATATGTAAAATTCCATTTTTCTTTGCATAACATATGATTAAAATATGTAATGTTTGAATCTGAGAATTTTCGTTTATAGAGGTATTCTGTGTTATCCTTGCATTTCTGGGTATCACTAATAATCATAATCTGAGCAAAATGGTCTGATATTGATAAATTTTGAACCGATGTTACAAATCTATCTGTTGAAATATTTGTACATATGTTGTCAATACAACTCTTTGAATTTAATGTTACTCTCGTTGGTTGATTTATAAGAACTTTGCAATTGCAAAATTGTATAGTGCTAATATTATAACAAGTTCTTTAGAACTCGTGTTTAGAGAAGTTTTTATACCAACACACTCGAAATGTACGTCAAGTGACAAATCGTTACATATTTTAAGTGATTCACTACGTATTCCTTTTTTACAAAGAATCGCGACACCTCCATGTATCTTAACTGTCCTGTAGAAAATAGAACTTGTGTAATAATTATAAATGTTTATGGTTTCACCATCAAACAACCAGTGTTCTGATAAACATAAAATGTCACAATTTATATCGGACATTGTAACTTCTACATTTTCTATTTTATTTCTAACGCACTGCATATTTTGATGAGCAATTACAAAACTATCACATTTGGGACTTTCATTAGCACTTTCACTATCAACACTAGGGATAACTGCTAATGTTGCGTGGGTGGTTTGATGCGCTTGAAGAAAAAACGTTGTACAGCAGTGCCGTCCGGCCAGAATGCAACATTGTAAATTTCTTCGTGACGAGCGAAAGGGTAACCTATTTTAAAAGAAGCGTAGTCACCTCGGGATTTTAACTGCTCACAGCAGAATTTTTCTTTTGGTTTTGAGTTTTGAAGATATTGTAAAACATCGTCCACGGTTGTTTCCACGGTATGCCTACAAACGTGTAGCCAGCCTTTTTTTGGTGCAATATTTAAAGATTTATTTTCGCTGTTTTTCCCAATAAGAGGTTTTTTTGCTATACGCGGCTGTCTGCCATTTTTTGAATCATCTGGCTTTTGTTTATTTACATTTTGTTTTGGCATTGATGCTAGCTCTGAATAGGAAGCTTTGCCAGAACTTGTCTTATCAGTGGTAATTGAATCCGAAGGTGGATGTGACGGGCCTTGACCTAGACCTTGTATTTTTTCTGACTGAGTAGGTACTGGCACCTGACAGTTTTTACTTAAGTTAAACTCTTGAATTGGAGTCGATGATTTCTTATTTTGGTTTGTAACCTTGCTATTATTAGCTGACCTTTGACATTGAGACTTCAATGCTTCAATTTCTTTCGTCAACGTACAGCATTTTTGCTCCATTTCTTTGAACATATTACGATATGCAGCACATTCTCCTTGTAGAAGGAAATATGCTCTTTCAATATCAGCGTAGTAGACTTGTAAGATAGGAATGGGTGCACTTTTGTCACTGCAACTTGGGCATTCCCACTTTTGATCATCCAATGATCCGCTAACATTACCACACTTAAAATGATAATTAGTTTCACAAGAGCTACACTGCACTCCTTTTTTAACTTTACGTTTACACTTCTCACACTTTAAATCCACTGAATTAAAGGATGAAGACATAACACTACTTTCTCCGTCCGCCATATTTATAGTATATAACTCATGTAGTAAATGAATGAAAAAAATGGCTTGCTATCACACATGGTGAGAATAATCTATTATTATTGTCGAAATATGTAATATTGAACAACATATATTATATGAATAACATTACGAATGTTAACAATGTACTACATAAATATAATAAAACAACTTATTGTCCAAAATAAGTAATAAAAAATAGTAATGTTTGTATGAAATCTAAATAATATTTATAATAATTAGTTTTCTTAAAACCATTGTTCCGAGCTATTTGAATATGAATACAAACAGTTCGCGCAGTTTAGGAACTCATTTGAGTTGCTCAAAATAAACATACGATAGCACGATGTCAGGAGACGGATAATCATAGAATTCTAGGCAAATTATCATTTTTACATTCCGTGTAATAATCATACAATAGAAAATGATTACTGGCCTTGTAATATGATGAAAATAGAACTAAATAGTATATTGTGAGTGCATTATTTGTTTATACAGTGCAATCTTAATGTAAAATATATAACATAATAAAGAATATTGGTACTCTTATTTATGCTCTGGACCGAGCTTTGGACTGTACAATATAATTTTACTTTGCCACTGCACATGCAACATGCAACCTTGAAATGAGTTGCTCGGTTTGCTGAACAGTGTTTTAATTATGATCAACAAAATTTGTAAATAGCTTTACATGATAATAATTGTAATGAGGGGTTCAAAAATTAAACATGTCGAAAAATTCAAATTTTCAGGAAATAAAACAAACTTCTCATTTCAAAAACGGTCATTGTATAGCAATTTATCTCCATACAGATAATAAAGATAAAGAGATTTATAATTCTTTAGAAAATATGCAAAAATTGTGTCAAACATTTAACAAAAAATAAAAAGCATATACCTATCTGTAATTATAAATAATTTTATTCTAATTACAAACAAAATTAGACTTCGTAATATCTTTCAGCAAATTGGTGATAAAAAAATAAAATCACATATCCCTTTTTATAATAGAATCACAAAATTATAAATTTATTTACCGTATATATTGAGCCGTGCAGAATGTACAGAAGAACCTAATGAATTGACAGCTCGGCAACTATATAATCCACCATCTTCTACTCGAACGTTGCTGATATTTAGGTGACTGATGACGTCACCAGCTTGGTCCACATATTGGCCAATCGCATATCTGGAAAGAAAAAAATTGAAATGAATATCATTTAAACATGAAACAGTATTTGTTAAAAAATTAAACACAAATCTTTTTAATAGGTACTAAAATAACATTGGGCAAAAGATGTACTTAGTGATATATTTGTTTATTTACTTAGTTTATTTTGTTAATGTATTTTTATACTTGTTGTTCTATTGTTACTGATATAAATCCCGTAGAAATTTATGTGTGACCTGAAAATTACAGCTACAATTCAGCCTGTTTAAGTATTCCAGTTTCATTGTTTGCTTTACCATCATTTTTATTTACCATAAACTTCATTATTTGTTTTAATTACTCTAATTTATTTCTTTTTTTTTCTTAATTTATCTCTGTTCTTGTCTTTTTATTTACTTTTTATATATTCACTTAAATGACATTTACCCTAAATTTCTATTTGTTTTATATGTACGGATATTTGTCTCTCAATATTACGCATTTAATTTCCACTGAAATTTTAATGACAGGGAATATACTGCTTCTATAAACTCTTACTTAAAATATATTCAGTATAATTAATTATGTATTGTAATAGCTTTTGTAATAAAACTTTTGTGTTTTGGAAAGCAATAAACATAACTGTGCCCATGTTAACACGTCCATTTTAATAACAAATTTACCGCGAAAGTGCTGGTATAGTATTCCTATTTGTAATTATCGTCTTCTAGGTTACGAAAACATTATTAATTAGAATTAGTTTAAAGAAAATAATACTGGCATGTGGATACGGAACGATTCCAACTTTTTTCCAAACATTCGAATTATGTTTCATTTTATAACTTTTGTAGTATAATAAGAGTATACATTTTTGCTCGACCTTGAAATGATGTATTATAATGTGTGTTATAACTATTTTTTCTTATCAGTGGAGATGAGATGGGCGTATGTCATTATCATAGTAATATTTGAAATAATTGACAGCAATGTATTACCGCGTTTTTTTAACAGGACATAGGACATAGGGAGTTGTCAACGTCATCAAACTGTCATGTTCCTAAATGAAGAAAAAGTACAAATCCTAACATTGTATAAGTCCAATATGAGTCTAAGGCAAGTTTCCGATTTATTTGCTGCTACTTTTAATAAGCGATCCAGACCAGCAACTATTAGGAAGTTGTCAAAGTCATCAAACTGTCATGTGTCAATTTAAGAAATTCTTTTTATATCGAAACGGTATGTCATTTTCATTTAACTGTATAATTTAATGTTTCTTATTATTAATTACCTTACTTGTTCTGATATCATTTTAATGCTGTTCATTGACGCATCTTGTTATTATAGATTTTTCTAAAAATTGCTGCTTTGATTTGTACTTTTTCTTCATACATCATTTTTGAAGATGCCAGTTTGATGACTTTGACAACTCCCTATGTCCAGTTTTTAAAAAACGCGATAATACATTGCTGTCAATCACTTTAAATGTAACTATGGTAATGACACACACCCATGTCCACTGATAAAAAAAACTCTCGGTATACCTACTTACCTTGTAAACATTTATAAAAATTAATAAAATAAAAAAATTAATATATGATCACGGTTTATTACCGATTTCTAGGTAAGCCAATTTTTTTCTATTCAGAAACTTCGATAAGTAATGATATGTCTGTACTGTTGAGGGCTCTAAAAGCTGTTGTGGAGAGAGTACTAAAGGATTTACTTTTATGCTATTACAAATTGAAAATAATTTTTATGTTTCAAGTTTGATGTCGCGCACAAAACAACGCGATCCCCTCTAAAATATTTTGATTCATACTGTAGCGTTTTTTAAAATTTATTTGGGTGAAGTGTAAATATTACACAATTATTATTAATTAAACTAAAGGTTTATTAAACTATAATTAAATATCAAAAAGGTATTAAATAATAATGATTACTAATATTAAATACTAATTTAAAATCTAATTAAGACTAAAATTAACTAGATAACACTAACACTATTTATTTAAACAAATAACACGACTACTTATTTATACGATCTTACTGATTATTTATTTCGACTATTTATGTCACTATTTATTTATTTAACCAATTAACTGTCCGCCTACCAACCTCCATAGCGTCTATATACCTAACTGACGTGACTATATATTCAACTGCTCGGACAGAAGTCACACTTTTCACCTCACTATCTGTCTATTTATGTAACTCTCTCTCTCTCTTCCACAGACTCAGTATCACCGACTATCCGTATGCCACAATTCTTCAACACCACTGCCGAGTATCTACTTCCACTTGCCGTTACTGTCCCCATATACCTAGCATCCCAATACTCTTCAATACTACAGAGTATTCACTTCCACAGTTATCCCGATATACCAGTAACTTCCCGACTCGACGTTACTGTCCTTGTACACTATAGCTTCCCAATACTCGTCAACACTACCGAGTATTCACATCCACAGCTATCCTGGTTAACCAGTAACTTCCCGGGTCCTCCACGCGTTACTATACTGCATACGTTCACCACGATACTGCTGTGCTTCACTAACACTCTATGTGAATGTCTCTATATGTCTCTCCATGTAACTAACTATTTAACTAACTAACTCCCGAGCATAGCTGCGTCCCTTTTACACAGCTGCCTTAAGTTCCAGAGAGCTCTAGAATGTTCGACCGCATAATAACAATGAACACAAAAGGTTCAGGCGACCGGAAATAATTAAACACGTCGCGGCTTGTTTGTTTACGTAGCCCGGCTGCTAGCGCGATTGCGTCATCGCTATATTCAGACGCTTGTTCAGCGCAGCAGCGGGGCTCACACGTTACAATACGTTGAGGTATTTACCGTTATTCTTTTCTGCAGAACTTTGTTTATTTAAACCAGATATGAAGTAAATTTAAATGTTTTAATTAAGAAGCCAATATTAACACTATACAGAATGTCTATAAGATAACGTACCCAATATCTCGGTAACTATAAAAGACACAAAATCGGTTAACTTAGACAATATTTGCGCTTTTAAATCATTTTTTTAGATTTTACAGTATTCTTCAATTTTTTTCTATCTCCTATCATTTTCGAGATATTAATATTACCAATATAAAAAACATTACAAGGAAATCACAATTTCTAATCGTGTAATCTTTTCAATTATATTGACCCGTATTCACAAACCATCATTTGTTTAATGCAGGTTCAATTCAGAAAGTTAATCGGAGTTACATTTATGCGTACATAATAAAAGACCGCCACTACGCATAAGTTCCAAAGCAATTAACTTCTTTAATTGAACATACATTCTATATTTAATCAAGGTTGGTCTGTGAATACGGACCACGAAATTTGAAATTTAAGTGATTGATTCTTTTATGTTTTATAGTTTTTTCATTGCTTTTATTGAATTTCAGTATTGTTTAGTTCCGTTACTCTCTTCATATTTATTTTAAAACCATTCATGTAGATTCTTCTGCTGCATATTGCTACATATTTCAAGAAATTATCCTATTCTAGTGCATGTTTATTTACAATATTCTCTTTGGTATTGCGCCAACGAATGAATTTATTTATTTATGTGGTGTGAGGTTAAAAACACTGTCGCCAAATATAGGTATGTGTGCACAAACTCTCTTGAGTAATAAATAAAAGATAAGTAAATCTTAGCATATCAGCTCAGCTAAGCAGCCAAATGATTTATTAGACGATATATCTCTGGAGATTTCGCCTACATGTCCTATAGCCTCTTTAAAATTTAAATATGCGCAGAGTCCAAACGATTTGAAAATTCCTCGTTGAAACGCCACGGAGCAAGAGAATAAATTATTTGTAATTACACCCTTTTTTACTTCTAACTTGATGTCTGGCACATTAAGATTTTCCTACTGATAACTTTTCATACGGCCACACTTACATATTTTTTATTTTCGCATTTGTTAACGAATAAAGAAGAACATGAATTAACACAAGAAATATGGACTTAATTCTCATTTTAATTGAATTTATACTTCCTCCAAAAAGAACAGTATTAATATACAATACAATTTTATATGAGCACTTTAAAATTTCAAACTGTATAGGCAATACATTTTTTATATATTTTTGGGCTGTATTAATTTTTTTAATATTCTGTGACGTAGATGTTAAATTAATTTTATTTCCAAACAGTAGAGTTGATAAATAATGGGGTCCTCTACCAACAGTAACAAATTACAACATGGTTTATATATATTAAAACTAGAACGTAAAATGGGAACTTATGATTTTAGAATTTTACTGTTGCCATCTACTGAGTTCTGAATTAACAAAGACGACAAGCTCGAAGAAAGAGACAACCAAGCACTACCATGACCTCTTAGATATAATCTAAAACAGTATTTTGTGTTTCGGTATTAATATGTTTTAGAATTTATCATCAGTTAACAAAACTGATTACTTATACATATGTCAAACAGCACCGCAAATTAAAACAGCAAATATCAAATCGGTTTAGGACAATACGTTGAGAAGAGAAGAGAGGCCATGATAATACAAAACTGTCTCTTTCTTCCAGCCTGCCGTCTTTTCTAAAGACATGTAGTACTGGAGCGAAGTATGTGTGTTGTGTGACGTCAATTTCATAAGTCCCCATTGTATATAATAGATTATCAAAGTTTTAAAAAAGTTATTAGTTTCTAAAATAATCTAGTTTGTAATATAATTTCTTCACCTCTATATCTATGCCACATTTTTAATATATTCCAAATTTTCACTTCATTGAAGCCTTTCTGTCGCCTTTTCGGAATACGAAATCAATTTTCAAGTACATATATGAATGCAGAAAATAAAGTAACAATAACGGAAGTAACTCATATAACACTAGTTTAAATTAATAATGCTACGCCAGATAGATAATACTCCATGTGTTTGTATGTAAGTGAAAGATATATTGAATGATATAAGCTGCCGGTGACATCCTTACCTTGGACTATACGTAGTTTTTTATTAATTATTTTATAAAATTGCTTATTATCCATGCATACTTTCAATTATTGACCACAAAAATTATTTTAACCTATTTATATATTATTATTAGGTAGTGCTGAAAAAGATCATATTTTGTGAGTCCAATTATTCACTAAGTCCACTGTTTGAGAACAAAACCATCTCTATATATACGTTACAGTATATTACAAAGAAATATAACGGTTTATCGAGTAACAATAAAGACTTTTTAAAACTATAAATTGATTTCAGTATAGATGAAGTTTCATAAAAAATATTTTTAAAAATAGTAAAAAACCCCATTGGAGTCACATAAATGGATCTATTTCAACACTTCTAAAAATATATAAATATGTTCAAAATAACTTTCATGGTCAATAATTAAAAATATGCATGAATAGGTAACAAGCGATTTAACAAAATACATAATGAAAACCTGTATATTGCAGTCTAAGTTTTGATTGACATTGGCAGCCTATGTCATTTAACATATGTATCTTTTATCTGCATATAAACACAGGTGTTATTATTTTTATTTTGGCGTTGCATCATAAATTCAATCTAGAATTACATATATTAGATTAATTTCGTTATTTTCTGCATTCAGTTATGTACTTGAAAATGGATTCCATATTTTAAATAAACGTTATCAGAAGGTTTGAAAGTACCTAGTACTAATTGGAATAGATGTGTGAGGTAAATGTTAAAATTTGATAGTCCCTATCATTTCATTTTCTAATTTGTTATTATTGTGAAGGCTCCACTATCCGGTATACCCGTATTTTTGAACAGTACTGTATAGGTACATATGATGAAAATGAACTATGTAAAGTATGGGTTGACATCTTTATTTATTTTCGCCATATGTGGAACCCAGCAGGTATTATGGTTAAGCTAAATGCGAAATAAATTATGATATACTTATCTAAGTGTTAATACGATAATGGTTTTGTTATTGCTGTAGTGTGAATTATTATTCTCATAATGTTGTTTGCGTACACCGGTGAATATATTAGCCGTGTTTCGTAGTACTGATACTATCAGCTTTATTTTAATTACTACATTTAATGTAATAAGCCATTTTGCAGATTATAATCATATAAAGTCATAAAAATATATCAGTATCTCTTTGAATTAATCAAATTTCCCACTAGAATTCAGTTATGATTATTCATATTGGTGTGTCTGTAGAGATTTGTAGTTGGACGTTCTTTTTTTTAAATGTAACGCACCGGCAGGGCGTTCCGGCACCTATTTTCGATTTTATTAATGTTTTTTGAAAATTATTTATCTATTTTATATATTTTGTTATTTCTCTTAAATCGTGGACACATAAATTGCGCCAACGGTATAATATTACACACTGCATGTAATATACCGATGTCACACTATCATTTATATGAATGAATGTGAATAAGAAAGAAGAAATGATCTCCGTGAATGATGAAATTTTTGCGACCCGCTAATTTCTTGCTATTTATAAACAGACACGGCTAATTTCATTCGTGAGAGCACTATAAACACTACACTTTATTGTATACATTCGGTAAAAATTACATCTTTCACGCATCACTTCTTTCTCATTCGCAATCATTCATATGAATGATAGTGTGACATCGGCATTATGTACTATTCTATTTTTTCAATAAAAAAGATAACAAAATGCGCGTTCCGGCAACTTTTTTTCTACAAAAAAGCACTGTTTGGAGAATAGCTAGTGAATTTTGCACATAATTAAATTTAAAAAAATGTAATAGGGGATTACAGCTCAATCGAATTAAGAGGAATTAATAGAAAGTAGATGCTTAATAATGATTATTAATAAAGAAATAAAATGATATAATTGAAATACTTCGGAAATAAGGGGTTTATTGTTTTAGCAGCACGTCACCCCATATGAAATCCATATATATATATATATATATATATATATATATATATATATATATATACCGTGTGTCTATTTTAAAGGTGTACATAGGAGATTAACAAGGGAAATCAGTTTTTTGCAATTTTCTGCCCGCCTAATTATTTTAAGCAAAAACACATCAAATAAAAGTTGTAGGGCATAAAATTCTGCATCTAAATCAATAAACAGAATTACCTTTACATGCTTTGTAACGACAGAAATTAAATATGAAAATGTCGAAAATTACGTTGAAAATATCGACAGCCATGGAATTGAACTAAAAATAAATAAATGCTTGACGTTTTATCTGTCACAAAGTAAGTTAACTTATTTGACGTTTCCGACAATTTGAATTTGTCTCTAGTTTTATTGTCTGAAATTATTAGAAAATGAATATTTATACTAATGAAGAGCGTGATTTCACAATTGCCAAATTTGTGACAAAATTTGAAGACTGCTGTGTCTTCAAAAAATACATGTGTGCCGCGTAATCAGAATATAGGACGAACAGGAAAACGTGCGATACTAGAAGAAAGAGTGTTAGGAATAAGTGTAGTCCCCTTCTGTAGTATATAGATGTATTAGAAATGAGTTGGGAGTACATTACATATTTTGTAACGCAGTTGAATTTTTAATAAATTTATATTATTTAAACGAAACTGTATTTTTTAACTTTATTTATTAGTCTAATATATTTCTCTTATTGTAATTAACGATATTTTTCAAATCAAATTGTCAGAAACGTCAAATAAGCTAACTTACGATGTGACAGATAAAACGTCAAGCATTTATTTATTTTTTGTTCAATTCCATGGCTGTCGATATTTTCAACGTAATTTTCGACATTTTCATATTTAATTACTGTCGTTATAAAACATGTAAAGGTAATTCTGTTTATTGATTTAGATGCAGAATTTTATGCCCTAAAACTTTTATTTGACGCGTTTTTGCTTAAAATAATTAGGCGAGCAGGAATTTGTAAAAAACTGATTTCCCATGTTAATCTCCTATGTACACCTTTAAGACAGACACACGGTATATATATATATATATATATATATATATATATATATATATATATATATATATATATATATATATATATATATATTATTTTGATTGGCGACTCAAAGACCACCTATAAATATATAACGAATACCGAGTTAGGGGTGGAATAGCGGACACGTGGCTACCAGTCCAGTACTGCGATTCTCAAACAGTTTTTATTTGAATATAAATTTCTTGCATTAAACTTAATAATTTTGATATACTTGCAATTATAATGCATGTAGACTTGTGCAGTGTTACAATATTAATTTGTTTTTTATAAATATAATTTAAAAATAGCATACATTTCAAAAACAATTTAGATCCACGAAGAAAACAGTTTTATATGAAAACTTATATTCGTGACGTCACGTCTATATTTTCAAACTTCGGGGGACCATAACTCGCTTATTAATAGGAATTTTTTACCGGATTTTCACCAATAGTCTTAATTGTACTTATACTTTTTGATGAAATTATAAAAAAGGTGGAATCCCCTATTATGAGGGTATGTAGTGTTTAAAACAAACTATATATGTACGGTGTAAGTATGTATATATTAGTTATATACTTGAATTTTATTAAAATACCTACTTAAAATAATTACAAATTGATTGATTTATTTGTGCATAATTATTGTTGCATCGCGCCTTCAGAATAACATAAAAGGCTACTCAATTGGCGCGGGAACTAGTCTTCAACGTGTTAAGCGTCATATTATCGATCGGTTTCAAGCAAGTAGTGTACAAGTCACGATTATCGATTGTCTGGCCAGCGCGCGGCGTTCCCGTTAGATGGTGCTGAGAGTACCCAGTTACTTCGTCGGTCGGCATACCATTGCGGATTGAGATAAGAGAGCACATTTTTCATAGCATCCTCACTTGGTTTTTGCTCCGAGTGCAACTCCCACGGTTTAATTACTGAGGGACGAGCTTCCAGCTAAGACTGTAACAGCCAGGAAAGCTAACGGTTACATTTTACCACCTGCCCACAGATTACCAGGCTAGATCTTATCTAGCGAACCAAATTCTTGGTCCAACAGCCTTCACCACGGCAAATTCAAGAAAACGAAGGGCGAGCCAGGTCCGACAACGGAGGATCATCAAGTCCGCAAGTCTCTCCGAGCCGGTCTTCACGGCCCGATCTTCCATCGAGGTGTGCACCTCTCCATCATCCGGAGGCTGACCTAGATTTCTCCAGATTGCTCGGCGGCTGCCTTTGAGGGCATTAACTCAGCAGAAAAAGCAACCAGGCCAGGAGGCCTACAAACTGAAGAGAATTTCTCCTTCGAGATCCTGTCTCCGAACCATCGACAGAAGCCGTCTACATCCACTGGACCCTCGGCTGCAGCCTCAGGTTTTCCAACGAGCTGATTCCAATCCCTACATCCTTTGAGTCGTATCACTTCCGAAGAAACAGTACCACACCATTGACCGAAGCCGGGTTCATCCTGCGGACCCACGGTTGCAGCTGGTTCGAGCCGCCTACAAAGAACTGCCAGAACTCCGACTTCTTCGAGAATATGCTTTTGATCTTTTATTTAATTAATTATTGTTTGGTTATTTTGTATTAATAAATCGAGTAGAAACTACACCAAATATTGTCCTTCTCTGATCGAAAAATAAAATAGTTGGGAATTTGGAGTCTCACGCCAACATTATTATTACTATGAAAAAAATTATTATTGTAATGTGCTGCACATTATAATAATAATTTTTTTCATAGTAATAATAATGTTGGGGTGAGACTCCAAATTCCCAACTATTTTATTTTTCGATCAGAGAAGGACAATATTTGGTGTAGTTTCTACCGTCGCAGCCGCGCCGCAGGGACGAGCAAATGTCTATTTTTAGCTATGACGCAACAAACTTGTTCGAACATGCTTAATTACGCGGTTGATGAAATCTATTGTGCTTGAGTTTTTTTATCTGGAACAGTGTTCTAGAAATTTCTCGAATACAAATGCCGGAGTATATAAGCACTGTTAGCGAAAGCATTGGACAGTCTGATATAAATAAGCATCGCGTGTTAAATTGTTGGTGATATAAACAGATAGTCGACAAGTGATAACATAAATAAATATAGTTGTATAAATAAATAAGCTATATATTGTTTAAATAAATAATCTTAGTGTTTACATGTCTTATAATATTCTTATTCTTAATTAGTGCTTAATATTTGTTTACTCATAGAGTTTGTTATATTTATCATCTTTTAATTATATTTAATATCTATTTATCGTAATAATAAATTTTTATTTTAATTAATAATAATTGTCTAATATTTACACTTCACCCAAATAAATAAAAACGTTACAATTGGTGTCAGGTGTAGGTTAATAAACTGTGAAGTGTTAAATAAAAATAAATAATATGGCAAATAAACAAGTAAAATTAAGTGAGTAAAGAGTAAGTGATCTCATGAAAGAACTGGATGAGCGAGATTTGGATACGACAGGGCTGAAAATCGTTCTACAATCTCGTCTGCGACAAGCATTAATCGATGCAGGTGAAAATCCTGACGATTACTTCTAGAACATTAAAACAGGAAATAGCAGAAAATTCTAGAACATTAGAATAAAAATTCGAACAAAAATTTGAGGAAAGTTCTAGAAAAGCCGAAAAAATCCAGAACACTAGAACAAAAACTAGAAGAAAATTCCAGAACATTAAAAGAAGAATTATTGGAACAGTCTAAAGCATTAGAACAAAAAATGGAAAAAAATTCTAGAATTCTGGAGAAGACATTAAAACAAAAATTAGAAGCAAATTCTAGCAGTTTAGAACAGAAATTACAGAAAAATTCTAGAAAAACTGAAGAAGATTTGAAGAATTTAAAAGTTGACTATGACAAGAAGATTGAAGAATTACGAGAAAAATTCACAGAAATTACATCGAATTCCGATGTAGCAAAGACAAGTCTAAGAGAGGAAAAGAAAGTAGTAAAATCAGATAGTACTAAAACAATGCATATTAAAACGTAGGAATTTGATGGAGAATCTTCGTGGCCGAACTATTTAAAACAATTTGAAGCGGCTGCGAAAGCACATAACTGGACGTCCAAAGGGAAGGCTACAGCGTTGACTGTTTCGTTGTGTGGGGAAGCCATCCACATCCTACAAACGCTGAAGGAAAAAGTACAAGAGGATTACGGCCAACTAGTCAAGCGGTTGGACATGTGGTATGGCAATGCGCACCTGGAGCAGGTGTACCAGACGCAACTGAGGAACCGCTATCAGAGTTCAAAAGAAAGCCTTCAAGAATTTGAAGTCGACGTAGCTCGTTTGGTTCGTCTCGCATATCCTGCAGCTCCTGACAGCGTTTTGGAGTGCTTGCCCATTCAAGCATTTATCTACGGAGTTCGAGACAGCGAAAAACAGCAAGCACTGCGATTGGCCCGCCAAAAAAAAAAAATAATTGACGCACTCTCATATGCACTAGAACATGAAACTGCCAAACAAGCTTCACGTAACCAATCTCGAGTGCGAAATGTTGATGCCGAAAGAAAAGAAGACACGGAAGACCTAGAAGAGAAAATGCGACGAATTGTAAATGAAGTATTTGCCGGAAGAAAGAAACTCCTGTGTTGGTATTGCGGTAAACAGGGTCATCCGCAGAGACTTTGCAGAAAAATGCAAAGAGAGACAGAATCGGTAAAAGAAGAAAAGGAGTCGGAAAACTATGTCGGGTTGATGCGAAGCGGCAATCGTCGAACCGTAATATAGTAGCCCCACAATCCATCAGCTATGTCGCATCCCTTCATCATCAAGCCAGTAGCATCTACGTGAACGGCTCTATTGATAGAAGACCACTAAAAATATTACTGGATACGGGTGCGACGAAGACTATAATTAGACCCGACTAAGTAGAGAACATAGGCAAGACGCATCTTCAACCAACCAAGTGGCGATTACGTACAGCAATGGGAGAACAAGCTACCACATTAGGAGAAATAGATATGACCATCACTATTGGAAACACACGTTGAAGATGAATTAATACTCGGTATGGACGTAATGAAAAAGCACGGTCTTAAACTTGACCTGAAGAATGGAGTAATAATGGTCAATGAAGAAGAACTTGTTTTAAACCCACGAGAAGACAAGGCTGTGCGCGTACTAATGACCGAAGATGTTACCCTTTCAGAACGAAGTAAATCTATCCTGCAAGTACAATTAGATGGTAGTTTCTGTGAAGAGAATATTGTTATGCTTGAGCCCAAGAATGATGACTGGTACTGGAGTTGTAGGAAAACCACAGCTTAAAGCCAGTCAAGTAATACCAGTTTGAATAAAGAACGTAAATTTTTATCCTGTTGTTCTTGAGAGGAACAATTGTAAGAGAATGCTTGGAAGTTTCCTCGATTATTGGAACTGTGAAAGCCAAGGGAAACATATCTCAGAAGTTCCGGACACATTAATTAATCAATTATCAACATCCTTCCAAGAACTGCCCGCAGACCAGAGAACTAAAGCGAAGAAATTAATTGGAAAATTTAAAGATTTGTTCCAATTTGACAAGAAGTCCAACGGAAGAACTAATGTGATTCACCATAAAATAGACACCGGCGACGCAAGACCCATCCGCCAACCAGCAAAAAGACTACCATTGACAAAGAGTGAGGAATCGGAAAGAATTATTGAAGATATGGAAAATGAAGGTGTGATCGAACCTTCAAGCAGTCCGTGGGCTTCACCAGTGGTGTTAGTGAAGAAGAAGGATGGCTCTACACGATTTTGCATCAATTACCGTCAACTTAACAACGTGACCAAGAAAGGATAGCTACCCGCTACCTCGAAAAAGACGATACACTAGACACTTTAGTTGGCTCGAAGATCTTCTCCACTCTGGATCTAAAGAGCGGATACTGGCAAGTCGATTTGGATCCAAAAGATAAGGAAAAGACAGCCTTCACAATTGGTACCAACTGTGGCAATTTACTGTAATGCCATTAGGGCTCTGCAATGCCCCTGCAACGTTTGAACGACTTATGGAAACAGTATTGGCTGGACTATCATGGAAAACCTATTTAGTCTATCTCGACGACATTATTGTGGTAGGTAAAACATTCGAGGACCACATGAAGAATTTGGAAGATGTTTTCCAGAGATTGCGAAAGGCTAACCTGAGGCTCAGTCCCAAGAAGTGTCACCTGTTTCAAAGGAAAGTTCATTACCTTGGACATGTGGTTTTTGATAACGGTATTGCAGTTGACCCGCAAAAGATAAAGGCTGTGAGAGATTGGCCAGCACCTGGCACCTAGAGACAAACACGAACTTAGAAGTATTCTTGGTTTGTGTACCTATTTTCAACGATATGTACCTGGATTTGCCAACATAGCCAAGCCACTGACAAGGCTTACTGAAGAAGGTCGAAGATTTATCTGGGAAATGGACTGCAAAGTTGCGTTCAAAGAACTGAAACATGCTTTGACAAGCGCACCTGTTCTGAGTTATCATTTACCTGAAAGAGAGTTCATACTAGACACAGATGCCAGCAACGTGGAAATTGGTGGCGTTCCTTCCCACATACAAGACGGACATGAGAAGGTTATTGCCTATTTTAGTAAGACCTTATCAAAACCAGAGAGGAATTATTGTGTTACTAGAAAAGAACTCTTGGCAGTCGTGAAATCCGTGGAACATTTCTACAAATATTTGTACGGAAGGAAATTTTTTATTAGAACTGACCATGCTGCATTAAAATGGCTGCTACAATTCAAGAATCCTAAAGGTCAGGTGGCTAGATGGATTAAAAGACTACAGGATTACGATTTCAAAATCGAGCATAGAACAGGTACCAGCCGTCGTAACGCCGACGCATTGTCCAGAAGGCCGTGCCAAGATCATTGCAAGCATTGTAGTCAAATAGAAGAGAAATTTTCTATCGTCGTCAGGACAACAGTAGTCGACAATAATTGGCAGCTCGATAAGCTACGTAAAGATCAAGAAAAAGACCCGACTTTGAAAATTATACTGGAATGGAAAACAGAGAAGAGCAAATCAGTATGGGAAGATGTTGCACCGCACTCACCGAGTCTTAAATCGTAATGGGCGCAATGGGACTCCGTAGTGATAGTACTGATGAAGCTGAGAAGAGAACTCAGTTATTCCTAAGAGTAGAGTACCATACGTGTTGAAAGAAATCCATGACGGATCTGGTGGCCATTTTGGAGTCATCAAAACGCTAGAAAGATTGCGCCAGCGGTTTTACTGGGTTAACTTCACGGAAGATGTTAAAGATTGGTACAAGAAATGTGTGGTTTGCGCTGAAAGTAACGGCCCGCATAAACGACGAAAAGCTCCAATGCGTCAATACAACGTTGGCAGTCCATTTGAGCGTATTGCGATTGATGTGGCTGGACCATTCCCAGAAAGTGACGAAGGAAATAAATACATCGTGGTTGTCATGGACTACTTCACCAAGTGGGTTGAAACGTATCCATTACCCAACCAGGAAGCCACCACGGTCGCTGAAACTTTAGTTGAAGAATGTATATGCCGATTTGGAGTACTACGTAAATTCCACTCCAACCAGGGAAGAAATTTTGAGTCTGCCGCTTTCCAAAATGTCTGTAAGATATTAGGAATGAATAAAACTAGAACAACTGCATTACATCCGCAATCTGATGGCATGGTTGAACGAATGAACAGAACGATCAACCGATATTTGTCGAAGGTAGTCTCCAACCACCAAAGAGACTGGGATCGACATCTCCATCTGTTCCTGATGGCTTATCGTTCATCCGTGCATGAAAAAACAGGGCAAACTCCTGCGAACATCTTATTCGGGCGTGAGTTGCGTTTACCATTCCAATTCTCTTCCGTTTTACCGGCGTTGAAATTCTCGTTTGCAATTTTAACCCTAACGGACATAGACAAGAAGTCGAGCGGACCATCGACTGTCATTTCTTCAAAACTTCGAAATGCACCAAGGGTAATGCATGCAGATTTCGTCATCACGAACTGTTCCGGGACGAAACAGTCTTAAGGAGGGGGTAGTGTAATTTGCAGCACCCGCCGTCGCCGGCAATGTCGCCGCCGCCGTTGCCGGCAATGTCGCCGCCGCTGTCGCAGCTGCGTCGCAGGGACGAGCGAGTGTCTAGTTTAACGATGACGCAACAGACTTGTCCGAACCTGCTTAATTACGCAGTTGATGAACAGTGTTCTACAAATTTCTCGAATAAAAATGCCGGAGTATATAAGCACTGTTAGCGAAGGCATTGGAGTCTGATATAACTAAACATCCCGTGTTAAATTGTTGGTGATATAAACAGATAGTCGACTAGTGGTAAACATAAATAAATATAGTTGTGTAAATAAATAAGTGAGCTATGTATTGTTTAAATAAATAATCTTAATGTTTAAATGTCTTATAATATTCTTAGTTTTAATTAGTGTTTAATATTTGTTTAATCGTAGTATTTGTTATATTTATCAACTTTTAATTATATTTAATATCTATTTATCGTAATAATAAACTCTTATTTTAATTAATAATAATTGTCTAATATTTACACTTCACCCAAATAAATAAAACGTCACATTATTATTATTATTATTATTATATATATATATATATATATATATATATATATATATATATATATATATATATATATAAACTATGTTATTATTATAGTATTAGTATTATTATACATAGTTTTATGAAATTTATTAGGTACGTATAGGTACTGCAGTATATGTATATGTTACAATATAGTGCCACATAAAATACAATATTGTATGAATTAACTTTAAACTGAGAAATTCAAAAGAACAGCGATTAAAAATTACCCGAAATTATGAACGTAATTTTAAACCGATTTTTTCGATTAAGCAGTTTACTGTTTATACGAGTAAATTCTGTACCTAATAACTATTGATTATTGCAAAAATTCAATTCCTGCCATGAGTGCAAACGATAATTTTTCATACTACTTTACTTGAATTTGAATAGTAATACAATAAGTAAGTTTAATATGTATTATCATTTTTTTCTATTACTTATAATAAAAAAGTTAAAAGTAAATTTGTATTAAAATTCAAGTAAAATTGTTACTAAAATAAATATTTTGCTGGCATTTAATTGCTAGTAAGCAAAATATTAAACAAAAAGTACGGATGGGTCCAGATTTTTAAAACTCTCTAGGGTCCTTTTTAGTTTATAATCTGATAACACGCATTAAAATTCCAGTGAAACTGTCACGAAAATAAATAAAAAAACTCCCACTCCATGCATCAAATAGACAAAAAATAAAAATTAATGTTTTTAAGATTGGACTGCACTGAAATATTGCATTCCGCTATGACTATGACAAATGTTCAACTTTTGTTGAAAATTTTCCTATTTATCTTTTTTTAATTCGTTGTTTGATTTACATAGTAAATACACTCAACATAAACAAGTTATGAAATATAGTGGTTTGAATTTTGTTCACGTAAACTACACATGTAAATAAATTTTATTTGTGTTTTTAAAAAGTATCGATAACAAAAATAGGTCTTGAAAATATCGTGTTTTATTCAGACGTGACCTAGTCGAAAAATTGAGTTACTGACATATCAAATATATCAACCATGAATAAGAAACCGCATTTATACCGGACAGCAATAGAGGAGAACAAATTTAAATTTCAAATATACTTTTACTTCATTTTAATAAAAATATAACCATTAAAATACTATTAAAGTACATTCAATTTAACCAGAGACAGACCTCATCGAGAGTAACAACATATATCAAAAGGTTTTGTTTGTCATAAATTAACGAGTCTTTTAGGTATTATCATAATAATTTGATCAACTAGCAATAGCAATGAAACAATTGTTTTTGACACATGTCAATAAATTTTGATATTATAGCATAGACATCGATTAATAATTATTATTTACGTTGAACATTTATTAGGTTATGTTAATGTATGAAAATTCATTAATGACCCCTATTACTGCGTTATTTTTATTACTAAACGATTTTAATGGGTGCCAACTTAAATTTTTTCTCATGGAATAAAATTAAATTTTTTCTCATGGAATAAAATTAAATTTTTCAATACAGTATGATACGGTTAACGGAAAAATATTGTAACTAACATACTAAATTGGCGATTAATGATCTCAACAATTAATGCGCTCGTTGTATCAATCATTAATCGCGCTCATTAATTTACTTGATAGTAAAATAACTATTAATTGAGAGTCTTTTGATCTAAAGGGCGTAGCAGCGAACTGGTGCCAAAAATAAACTGAAAGCTGATACCAAGGCTTCTTGGCTGATACTGTCAAATTTGAGTTACTAACTTGGAATAACAAAACTAAATTAGCAAAATAAAGTTTAGCCGTTCATTAGTCGGCTATGGATTCCATACGCAGGTAATGAAATTTGAAATTTGTGACAAAACTTTGAAGAATTTCAATACAATATGTGGAGTGGTAGGTTTATAAAAAAAGTTATTAAGAAATTACTGCTTAACCATTACAGGGTGCAGCAATCTGATGATGGAATATATACCTAACAATTTTTATATTTCTGAATGTTTATCATTTTACTTTATAAATATTTATGAAAATAAAAGAATAATCTCAAAAATATATATTATTAAATTTATTTTGAGCTGCGATCAATTTTTATTTACTTTATAAAAAATTAAGATGATGTATGATTTTTTAAGTAAATATACTATGGTATGTAATACTAAGTGAAATTTTTGTTTCTATAGATGACTAATGGTAGTCCATCATTTCTCTAAAAACTAATTTTTCTTGTCAAAAATTATTGATTGCTTAGGAACTAAGAAATTTTATATACATAATGAGAATATCAAACTAAAAGTATCTACTAAGTCCAAGATTTTCTATAAATTTATTGAAAATAGTTTCGCTTGAAACTACAAAAGTTTTCTTATATTTAAGAACTTTAAAGTAAAATTAAAATTTTAAAAATTCAAGAATCGAACTGTAGTGGTGGAATAATGGCACATGAAACCAACTAATTATAAATTTTGATAAAGAAGTATTTTAAATAAAAAACATTCTTTGTTATTAAAATCTACAAACACCATGTATACCCGAATACAAAAGATATATTTTACTATTTGCTTAACTTTTTAAAATATTTATAGCAGTCTATCAATAAATCTCATAAATGTCTCTCATAATATCGTAAACAATTAAAATATTAATAATAATAATAATCTTTGAGCACCAATCGGGAATATTTTTGTTGTAAGTTATTTGCAATTTAGTTAAGAAAAATATCGGTTACACAAATAATGAAAAAGTCACTATAATAAACGCTACTATCAGATCTATAACAGATGTGTACTAAACAGGTATGTATAAGCAATACATAGAATAACACATCACAGGCGAATGTTATTATTTAATTTAATGGTAAAAATCTACACTTCATACATCATTGTAAAGAGAATCTTCTTCTGTAGTCCTTCATTTGTGCTTGCTAAAATTTTTAGATCGTCCATGTAGAACAAGTGTATGTAGGCGTTTTTAATTTTGTTTGTAGATTCCGGGGTGTAGCCTTGTTTAGTAGCATTTAGAACGTTAGATATATGGTTGAGAGCCATGCAATACCATAAGGCGCTTAAGGCGTCGCCTTGGAATATCCCTCTGTTAATCTTAATGGGGCCTATATTTCTGCCTCCATTTCTTTTTGTTGTTGTCCATGTTGTCATTAGGGTTGTTAGTAGTTCTACTATGGTTGGGTCTATTTTGTATATGGTGAGTATCTGTGTAAGCCAAGAGTGTGGTACGCTATCAAAAGCTTTTTGGTAATCGATGAACGCTGTATAAAGGTTTCTCTTAGTTTTTTTTTTGCATCTTCAGATATGATAGCGTCTATTGTTAGCTGCTCTTTACAGCCTTGACTCCCTTTTCTGCAGCCTTGTTCTTCTACTGCTAATATTTTATTTTTTCTAGGTGTTCTGAGATCTTAGTGGCAATGATGGACATCAGAATTTTATACATGGTGGGCAGGCACGTGATTGGTCTGTATTGCGATGGATCTTCCGAAGTGTTTAAATTTTTCGGTAGTAGGTAAATAATACCTCTGGTAAAGAATGTGGGCATATTTTCAGGGTTATTTATTGCATGCGAATATAATACAGCTAGCTTCTCATGTGTAGATTTAAAAATTTTTAACCAGTAGTTATGGATTTTGTGTATGTCCGGGGCTTTCCAGTTAGCAGTTCTCTTTAGTGCTTCTTTCAGGTCTATTGTGGAGATGTTGTCATAGTGCATGAGTGGGATCTTATCACATTTTCTCTTCTCTTCTGTTATCCATGCTGTTCTGGTTTTATGTTCTTTGTTAGCTGTCCAAACACCTTCCCAGAACTCTTTTGTACTTTCGAAAGATGGAGTGGTTGGTTTTATTGTTCTGGATTCTGGATTAGTTTCGTACCCTAAGGTTTTGTAGAATTTCCTTTGGTTGGTGTTAAACATGTTGTTTTGTTTTCTTCTCTCTGCACTTCCCTTGTATCTTTTTAATCTGTGTGCTTTTGCTGCTAATTTCTGTTTCAGTAGATCTAGTATCTCTATGGGGTTAGTATATTGGTCTGATTTGTATTGCTGAATTATTAATATGGCTCTCTTTACTGCTCGCTTAGTTGTGTTATTTCGTATCATCTGTGTTAATCTTCCTATGTCTGCTCCTAGTTCGTTAATTTTACTGTTTATTCTTCTTTCCCATGCTTCTGTTTGATCTTTTTTCTTACTCGGGGCTACTTCTTCTCTAGTTTTCTGTTCATTTGTTTCGAGTACAGTGACAGCTCTTAGATAGATGAGTTCGTTAATATCTTGTAAGTTGTTACATGTTTGTAACTTGTTTTTGATGATTTTATCAACTTGGGCTATTGTGATGTTGACTTGCTTAGTATGTTTTAGCTTCGGAAGTGTTGGTCGTTTCTCTGGGTCCATTCCGCTATATAATAGAGTGTTGCGTTCATAAATGTCTGAAATAGCTTGGTGTTTATTGGTTGCATTATCGTTATCAATGTGCCGCTGATGTTCTAATCCTCTATTGACTTCAGGTGTGGCTGCATGTTGCGTATCATGTTCCTCTAGTGGTCTTAGGATACGTTCTACTTCTTCACGAATGCTATTAAATACCTGTCTGGGTAAGCGGTTCTTGGTGAAAAGCTGCCTCCTTTGGTCTAGCACATTTTGTATCGTTTTAGTTCTGACAATTGGGAATTTTTCTACCATAGCATCGTACAATTTATTGCTATATGGTACTTTTATGGTTTCGAGTTCTGTTAAGAGCAAATAAGATCGAATTAGATGCTTGTTCATGTCTATTCACCATTTCATTCGTTTCTTATCTGTTTGTTCTTCTTGAGTGGTCGCAGCTGTTTGCTGTGAAGCACTTTCAGAAGTAGAAACGTTGGTGTTCTCGTTTCTAAGCGTTAGGTCCTCTTCATTGCTTGGGTTGTCTTGGTTTGCAAGTGTATGACGGCGGTTCCGAACCATCGGCACCTGCTCCTCTGGCCCGCCTCGTTTTGTCCGACTTCGTGTAACAGGAGCAAATTGGAAAAACACGTTGCGTCGGGGTGCTAGCCCTAACAGCGGGATGTGTGGGGCTGCTACACATAGCTGAGGGATCCGTGGGGGCGCTAATCCCCAGTAGTGCAAGCACTATCCCTTCGTGGCTCGGGGACCCGGGGACGCCACTCCCCGTGCAGGTTCCAAAGTTAGGAACCCACCCCCTGGGTTATTATTATTATTATTATTTTGTTATTATTATTATTATTATAATAATAATTATTATAATTATTATAATTATTATAATTATTATAATTATTATAATTATTATAATTATTATAATTATTATAATTATTATAATTATTATAATTATTATAATTATTATAATTATTATAATTATTATAATTATTATAATTATTATAATTATTATAATTATTATAATTATTATAATTATTATAATTATTATAATTATTATAATTATTGTAATTATTATAATTATTATAATTATTATAATTATTATAATTATTATTATTATTATTATTATTATTAATAATAATAATAATTCGTAAACTTTATTTACCCTAATAAAGTGTCGAGTTATTTTGAAATTCATTTATGATCTTTAATTAGTGCACGCCATTTATTGCGATCTTTCGTTAGTTCTTTTACTTGTGTTTTTTAAATGTTTTTAACTTAAATATTTCATTTGTTTCCTTGTCCCAGGATTTCCTTGGTCGACCTTTTCCTTTTTCTCCATGCTGTTTTGTTGTCCATATTCTTTTGACTTGTCTTGCATCCGGCATTCTCATTAGGTATTCGTACCAATTTAATTGTATTTCTTCTATGGTGCTTAAGATTGTTTTAACATTAAGACTTACTCTGATATTTTCATTTCGTGTTCTATCCAGTCTGGTTACTTTTTCTATTCTTCGTATGTACTTCATTTTTGCAGCTTATATCTCACTTTTTTGTCTAGCGTTCAATACCCATGACTCTGAACCATGTAGTAAATTTGCTTGAAATATACTTCTGTAAACAATAGTTTTTGTTTGTTTTGATATGTTATTATTATTTAGAATATAGGTACATGAGCTAAATAACTTTTAGTTGCTGCGTTTATTCTATCCTTTACTTCTTCTTCATACTCTCCTCTAGGATTTATAACTGCTCCGAATTATTTAAAACATATCATTTGCTCTATTTGTTTGGAATTTATTTGTATATTCATTTTGATATCTGCCTTTGATCTTGCCATCACTTTAATTTCTTCGGTGTTAATTTTCATGTTGAAAATTAGTAATTCTTCGTTCCATATTTCTAATTTAGATTATGGGTCTTATTCAGATTTTGCAAAGATGGCCAGATCATCAGCAAATGCGCATTCTGCTATTAAATAACTTTAGAGTTTGTATTCCACTACCATACTTTTTGTTTTTCTATGTACCCTCTTTGTAATTTCATCTAGGTAAATTATGAAAAGAAAGGGGCTAAGTGAACCAACTTGTCTAGTTCTTGCTTAGTACAATATACATCCGACATAAGATTGTGCACTCTTACAACATTTCTTGTTGTGGTATAAATACTTTTAACTGCTCTTATTATTTTGTCATCAACTCCTCAACGTTCTAAAATATTTCACAATTTATTTCTATCCACTTTATCAAATGCCTTTACTAAATCTATAAAAGCTACGTACATAGAAAATATGTTGTCTTGAGTGCTATATCCCTTCCTGAATCTACTCTGCGATGGTTCAATAGTCATTTTTAGTTTACATTTTAGTTTGTTTTCTTGAAAAGATTAAAAAATCTTACATGTTGTACATAATATATTAGCTTACTTCATTGAAATAGTGGTCTTTTAAGCGTCTTTAAGGGATTTCAACATGTCTTATGACATAGCACTGAATCAATGAATACCGATTCCTATAGGTTAATTTGCAATTAGACTTATGTATATTAATAATATAGCACTTTTTATCGAATTACAAAATTAATCTCATGTTGGTAAAAGAAATTATATTTCACATTTTAAAAAAATTAAGAAAACGCGAAAACTTTTTCATTGCATATTTATTATTATTAAAATAAAATAACAATTGTGGGTAAATATGTAGGTCGCAGTGTGTACCTATTGAAAATGAATAATATGAACTTCATATTTAATTCATGTCCTAAAAGGTTTACATAATACGTGACCCCCAACAAAAAAATTTAAAATAGGTTTTTGGTTTGATAAAATTAATGGATGTACCAAACAAATTTCATTAATATTCTATTTACTCCCTGTACGCAAAACCTACGCAATTCACCAATACACAAACAATAACAAAAAATTGAACAAAGCAGTATTGTTCGCCGCAATCATATATAATGTGGCATACAATTCTCTTTGTCTCTGACAGAAATGCAAGAGTGTGGGTTTAGGTATGTACATATTAGTTCGACGTATGCATTAATTAATTACCATCGAATGAATTAAGGGAGGATTGCGGCAGGTTGACTGAGACACGGCATTTAGAAGTTGATAGCGAGATAATGAAATGAGATTACAGCGTTTATGTGCCCCTTCCGACAAACGAATTAATGCATTGCAAACATCAAATTTTACTGCTTTCACGTCGTTCTATCATCTGAAAATTCACTCCCAACATTAGATATACGAAAATATAATTAATTCATTATTATAAATAAGTAAATAAATATGTGGCTTAACACTTGCACTGCGGATTTTTTTTTTTACTATAGCGCAATTACATATGATAGCAACTTATTTTTTCTCACGATCCCTTTGTAGAGGCCGTACATCACGATGAAAAATACGAGCAACTTATGTTAAGAATACACAAAATAAAACGTTTGGTATCACACAAGTATGAATTTGACATAAATGATGCCTGCGCACTGCGCATTCATATGATGTTAGTTATTTTTGGTTACTTCTGTGATCTAGCCCATGCGCTACAACGAGTTGCTCCAAGAAATTTGCCGATATCGGTCAACTGTTACCGCCAACGGCAATAAATTGTCAATACGTTGTATTGTGGGATATGGCCTTAAGGCATAATTTTTATGCGACTTTTTGACTAATTAGTAAATATAATACACAAACTTCTCGAGAATGCGCTAAAACGAGTTGCTCCAAGAAAACTGTCGATATCGGTCAACAGTTACCGCTAACGGCAATTAATTTTCAATACGTTGTATTGTGGGATATGGCCTTAAGGCAGAATTTTTATGCGACTTTTTGACTAATTAGTAAATATAATACACAAATTTCTCGAGAATTCCACGACCTCTAAAAATTCTTCAGTGATCCCTGCAGAGGTCGCGACCCACGGGTCAAGAGTTACAAACCTCTGCCCTAATGTACGAAGCCAAATTCTTTAGCTACGTTAAAAGACTTTACGCCCTTTACCGCATACAATAGGTATACTGTTTTAATACAGTTTATTTAAAGCCGCATATAAACCAAAATCAACTGTCCGCGAGCAGTTCAAGAACTATACGCAAACAGTTCGCGAGTTCAACGTACACACCACATATTTGAATTATGAACTCGTATTAACAAACAAAAAAAAATATAGTCAAAATGTGGATGTCAACGAGTGAGGACAATGGTATTATATAATAAACAAAAGAAAAGACGCCACATTTAATAACACACCAATTTGTTGTGTCGAGTCTTTTTAAAATTACGTTGTTTATAATTACGATCTTTTGTATTTCATAAATTTGAATGTAAACGATACTGCTATATTAAATATATGATATTATCTTTGCTCCACTCCATTGTGCTGACTGAATGAACACAAAACTAAACTTCAACGTCCATACTGGAAATGTTCGCTATTAGCTCGCGAATAGTTTCTTTAATCTTACCGCTCATGTAGCGAACTTCATCCGAACACACGAACCGAACGCGAGCTGGGGCCGTATTCTCGGCCCTTCGTAATCGTCAGAGTCGTGCGCGTTCGTACGCATAGCGAACGAAATCAGTAAAACGGTATTCTCGACTCTTCGCATCGTTACGAATTCGTGCAATCGCTTTCGTGTTCAAAGCGAGTGGGTAAAAGCATTCGTCTCACCGGTTGTCGAGTTTATTAGCGCCTTGTCTTTTAAAAGTGACGTGTAATCAGTTGTTGTAATAATGCAAATTTTGTAATATTATTAATGATTGAGCTAAAAAAAATTGTCAATGAAGAATTAGATATATATTAGATTTGAAAGAATATGTTGAAGAGATGAATAACAGGGATATGGAAAATCCTGTAGATGTTCTAACAGATACACCATTCAAAAAATTATTATATTAGAGTACTACCTAAGAGATTGTTTTTGTTTTATTTATTATTCAGCGTAGATTGGCACGAAAATTTATATTTCTGCCTATAGTTATATTTTGTGATGCTTTCTTCTTACAAGTTCAGCCTTTTTTTAAATAACACATTTATCAGACTTCATAAGACAATGTAAAAGATATCTTTTAGTAAACCTATCTTTTAAATCGTACTGCGTAGTTAAATAATGATATTTGTTTTTAGAACTTGAATTTGTTTTGTTAATAACTTGACAAATTTACAAAATATTTTTTTTATTATTTATTATTACACGCTTTTTGTACATTTTATGTATATAAGCGGTGATTTAATGACGATGAGACAATTTTCTTACATATTTTTCATATCTTTGCATTTTGTATTCGATGGGAATGAAGATAAAATTGGGAAAGACACACACCACAACCATACCTTACCCGGGATTCGAACCCGGAACCCTTGGATCGTGAGTCAGCTATATTGCTCACTACACCATAAAATAAGAAAATATGTATAATGAAATAATATATTATTAAGAATAATAAACAATTTTTTAGAATACATAGTACATAATTTCTGTATATATATATATATATATATATATATATATATATATATATATATATATATATATATATATATATATATAAATTATGATTCACTACTATCACAAATGACATTATTTCTTATCAAGTTTGTTTACGATAAACTTAGTATATAAACTAGTATATAGTTAGCCATAGGCGTCATTTGTATCACTTTCTACAAACTGTTACTATGTTCAACCACGAATCTGTTTAAATAAAGATTTGAAGTTAGAAAATAAAAATTAGTTTTTTTTAAAAAAACTTCGATTCCAAAATCAAAATTGGCGCAGTCGGTAAGATTGCAAATAAAGAAGTATATAGTGATATAAATATAGTGTTATAAATATCGCGTAAACAGTCTACAAGAGTCTGCAACAGACCGCCAGTCTAAGATTGGAACGCGTAGTGAAATAAATAATTTGTAATATCGTGGAAATAAATAGTAGAGTTAATTGGTTAAATAAATAGTGTTAGTGTTATCTAGTTAATTATAGTCTTAGTCTTAATTAGTTTTTAATAATTGTTACTATTAGTAATAGTAACTTTCATTATAGTTTAATAAACACTTAATTTTAATTAATAATTGTCTAATATTTACACTTCACCCAAATAAATAAAAACGTTACAATATAAACACACACACGCACGCACGCATGTACGCACGCACGCACGCACGCGCACACGCACACACACACACACACACACACACACACACACACACACACACACGCACGCACGCACATTGATAAAATCTCCAACTAACAAGTATATCATGAACCCACAAAACACGGGACACTAGAATTATGTCTAATGGCTGGAATTTGTCAACGTATGCATCATCGCCCCAAATGCGATTACCCAGACTTTAAATTCACGCTAATGGCAATTCATGTTTAATACTATTACAGTATTACTGATAACTAATATGTTTCAAGAAAATATTGCTATTTGCACTTGCACAAATAATGACGATGTATGTGTGCGACACAAATTGTCAGTATAAAATTTTGTTAAATATTGCATCAAACGGTTTAGCATATATTTCATTTACAGAGTGTTTAAGGGCTCCCGTATTTATTTCTAATGGGTGATATTACAGGTCAAAAAAAGGCGATAAATGTTAAAACATCTTAGTAAAAATTATATTATAAGATAGAAAATATATGTATATTTTTATTATTTATAAGGAATATTACATGGTTAAAGCCATGTAGCGTTTTGACAGCAAATATTCAAAATTGTCACCATAGTTTTGTATACATAATCACGCTTTGCGTATCCATGCGTCAGAATATCTTGCATCTTATCGAATTTTAACAAATAAGATTTTTTTAAAATTAGTTTTTATTTACAATCTGTTCATCTGAACAATAAGTAATTTTTTTTTTGACAATGTATTTACACATGTAAGAGATAGTCATTACTATCTCTTCTTAGAGTTTCCTATATAAAGTTGTATAATGGCGATGCAACAGCAAACATGCAAAATACAACAATTATACATGTAAACACGAGAACTAACACAGGTGCAAGTACGTATTTTCATTGTAAATATACTTAATTTGATATACTAATACATTATATCTAACTTTACATTCTGTATTGAATGTCCAGTGGTGAATATCTTTTGAGTCTGTTAGTCTGGGTACTGTTGTCCAATAGGTTAACTGCGTTACTGCGTATGTATTTGGGTGGTTTTCAAGTTTCTTCAAGTATTTTATACTTCTGTCTTTGGCCTCTTCTTTAACTGGGTATTTTCAAATCGGCATGTATTCTATAATTTGAGATATACCAGGGTGCGTTTGCGACTATTCGTAGTAGTTTTGATTGGAATCTTTGAATGATTTCTACGCTAGATGGGTTTGCTGTACCCCATAACTGGATTCCATTTTTTTATTTATTTTCTAATGATAGTGTGGATTTATTTCCTAGTAGCCAGTAGTACTTTGATGTGATATTTAGTTGTGTGCGTTTGGTCTGTAGATGTTTTTTCCAAGTTAGGCGCTTGTCTAAGTGCATTCCTAAGTATTTTGCGTGTTCGGCTTGCGTGAGAGGATTATTGTTTAGTTTTACAGGAAATAAGAAAATTAAAATATTTTTCTCTCTTACATACAACTTTCACTAAGAATGAATTCAATGATATAATATTTTTATACCCGGGCCAAAACAATTTTTTGAGAAAAATTCATATTAATTTTCATATTAATTTCATTTCAACCAATGAAATGGTGAAATGAAAATATTATCAATTAGGGAACAAAATATTCACGTATTTCATGGTAATCTAATTATTATATGTTAAAAAATTAAGCCGAATTCATTTATTATACTTGACACTGTTATAATAATCATATTTAAATAAAATGATTATAAATATATGAAAATTAAAAACAGCGTTATGTGAGGATATTAAAATATTATATCTTTTAATTCAGAACTAAATTTTCTAACAAATAAGCATAAAACATACATTTTTCCATTTAAAATAAAAAAGTTGGATGCCTCATTTTTAGAAGCACTGGATGAATTTTTTTCTTTTCGTTGCATTTCTCATGTAAAATAGCAATTATTTGCCAATTTAACATTGTTTGTAGGTCTTATAGTTCTCGAGGGTAGCAATGGTGGACCATTTAAAATGAGCAGCCTGTATTATATTCGAGAAGATTCTTGTATAAGCAGGGAAACGAACCCGACAGAGAAGTACTCAATTTGTAATAGAGACTGTGAATACTGATCGAGAGTATAATAATTGTTATTATTGGGATTTTCAAATAAGAAAACGCTAACTAGCGGCAAATATTAGAACTACAAACAGTGGTACATATTTGACATTTACATGAAACTGCAACTATATGACTACGAAAACTCTATTTTAAACATACTTGAATTATAAATAAAAATACTAATAAATGATAAAAGAATACGAAAACTAAAGAAATACAATTGACCGCAATGCTACGATTACAAATGTCAACAAAAAGTGTACCATTAATGCGATCAGCGCCATCTCTTAATACTTGAAAATCCCAATAAGTGTGTTGATAGTTATAAATTGTATTTGTTAAATGTTTTCATGGTACAATAGAGTAAATATTTGTGTGTTAAAAAAATATTAAGCAACTACACATTCTGTTTAATTTTTAAATAAATTATAATACGTCCCCAGAATTTTCAAAAAATCAGTTCCGTGACTCTTCAGAATCAACTCCTGTATAGAATGGAGAATGGGATCAGAATTCTATAGAATAAATAATAAATCTGTGCTACAATAAACAAATAAATATATATTCTACATATTCGAGGAGAGATAAGATTATTTCGTGAATTGTTCTGTTCGGAATGAAGTCATATAAGGTGAGAAGAAAAGTCTTTAAGCCCTGCTCTTACGTATCTGCAAACTTAATTAAATTTCTAGACAAAAAATCGCATACCGAAAAAACTAATATCCTTTCCGTCCGCAATTCCTGCAGGAGTCAGAGACGCAGACGACGCGATGACAAAGACGCCGCAAGAACAGCCAACTATCGACTGGATTTGGGTTTAATTTTAAATAACATCGTCTCCCAACGCTTTGACAATTTGACACTTTCAAAGTTTCACATCTTAGCTGACAGGTTCATCGAATGCATAACTTAACACAACTTCGCGTCGCAACTTCTCACAAATTTGCCAGTGGAAAGACCATTTTCTTTTTGTAAACACAAACGCAAAAATCTATAGAAATAGAGATATTTTTTCTACAACATTTCAATCCTTTTTGCACAATAATCAAAATAATGTACTTAATAAAAAATATAATAAAATAGCACATTTTTGTATAAGACAAACAATGTGTCAGACATTTTAAGTAAGTATTGTATCAAATAGTTTGGCCACAGATCTTTGGTTTGACATACCTTCTGTCCACAAAATTTTATCCGAATCAGTGAGCCCGAGATTTTAGCAAAAATTGTACATTTTGAAAAAAATGTGTGTCCGTACAGAATTCAGGACATACAAAATCTATGCATATAGGCTGAACACTAGTGAACACTATATAGAAACCGTGACATAGGCGTTTAACATAGGAAAACAGTTTTTCCCAAATATTATCTACCGCGTAAAACCTTATATAGTGATTTTAAATTAGAGATTTAGAGAATAAAATTCTAAATTTTTTGGTGTTAAAATTTTTAAATTTACTCTTTTGATGCCCGAGTAAATGGTAACATGGTAAAACAGAGTTAATGTGAATTATTTAAAGAATTGAGCGTTGCAAAACTGGCAGATACCTAGTTTTGACAAGTTACTTGGTATGATAGTTTACATGACATTCATTTTTTTTAAATAGTCGCATACTCAATTCATTTTACTAAGTCTTTCAAAAGCGTAAATATAAATTTTTTGGCGATTAACCCCCCCCCCTTTCCTAGACCTACACAATTTTTTTATATCAGTGCCATTTCGAGGTAATTACATTGTCATAAATTTGCTCTAACTTTTGTTCATTTATCTCGAAATTTCTTCTGATAATGGCACTTGACTCTAGCCGCTTTTACCACCCTCGGTCAAAGTTTTGGTTTCTGAAAGCAAATAAAAAAAAACATTGTTATGGAAACCGACGGTCAACTTTTGCTTTCCATAACAATGGATTCTTTTTGACTCGCTTTTGGGAGTTATCCTACGGTTTCAGAAACCGAAACTTTGACCGGACGTGGTAAAAGCAGCCGTTAGAGATCAATGCAACTTGTTATCAAGAAAAAAACTGGCGTCACAAAAAAACTGAGGAAGAATTTTTAGGGAAGGGACAGCCACTTTCAAGCATGCGTGCTATTAGGTTTTCTTGTTTAATGTTTCTAAAATCTTTAATGTAACGTTCCTACCTTAATATAAAAAAACTTTGCTTTTATTGAAATTATGAGAAAATAAGTGCATGAAATTATTATTATTTATTTATTATCCTCTATATCGCCCAAGGATACGCGAACCACTAGACACTAAACTAGACCTAGACCACAGCTGAATAAATAATAATTATGGTATAATAATTCGATATTGCAGTTTAGTACAGAATATAACAATTATTGTCACAACCATAAACGAATTATTTTTTTGCCAATACTCACTAAAACTATCACAGCGAAACATGCACGTCGATTGATGATCACTAAAATAATGTTTGTGTACTAACTCAACTCTTTCTGGCAATTTTAAGTATAGGTTATCAAAATGATTTCATAGTATTGTATTGCTGTTACCAGGAATATATTTATAAAGCATCAAAACATGTGTTTTACCTTGGAAAAATTATTTTTTGATAACTTGGCATAATAACCCAATAATAATTGAACTTTTTCTATTTAGGTATTAAAAAATATTGTAACGTTTTTAGTTATTTGGGTGAAGTGTAAATATTAGACAATTATTATTAATTAAAATAAAAGTTTATTATAACGATAAATAGATAATTAAAAAATAATAAATTTAATTTACACTATGATTAAACAAATATTAAACACTAATTAAGACTAAGAATATTATAAAACACACACTAAAATTATTTATTTAAACAATATATAACTCTATCTGTTTATATCACCAACTATTCGTTTCACGACGCTTTTTTATATCAGACTGCCCAATGCCTTCGCTAACAGTGCTTATATACTCCGGCGTATGTATTCTAGAAATTACTAGAAAATCATTCTAGATAAACGCGTCAAATACAATAGATTACGTCACCCGAGCAATTAAACAAGTTCGGACAGGTCTATTTACAACGCACGACGGTCCGTGGCTATTGTGTCATCGCTAAAAATAGACACAGGCTAACGCGGCGGGGGCGGAGGCGCTGCGGTGACGGCGGTGCGGCGACGACAGGGGCGGCGACGGCGGGCGTTCCACATTACAATATGTATGTGAACAATATCCAAATTTTGGTGTCAAATAATGGTTTGTTTGTAAAAAAATATTTGATGCTCATATTGATAAACAGGCTATCAGTTTTTTGGGTACTTATTATGAATAATGCAGAACGGAAATTTTGGTGCCAGAATATCAGTTTGGATGGCGAATAACAAATATTTCGAAATAAAATCAATATGACTTTGGTTCTTTATTAAATACAACCATATTATATTATTGCAAATTACAACAAGCATTATTTATCCAAAATATTTTACCAAAAATCATGGAGAATTAATTTTATACAGATTATTCTACATATGCAATAAAATGTTGATAATTGTATTATCAGTGAGTTAAATCTTTATAAATACGGTATTTTGTATTATTTTAGTATATCCCCTTACCCAGTGTATGATATTATTCGGATCTCCCCTAAAAATTGATTGAAATGAATGAATAGATGCAAAACAATACCCCGTGAATAGTAAATATGTAAATATAAAGCACAAACTATACAGCGAGTGAATGTATCGTGGAAAATGCATCAGAATTCCCGTATACACACATTTCACAAACACACAAACAGATTCTGCGAAAGCTGGCATTGTAGCCGGAATTTACACACCCAATCGAAAACAATGATTTCACATGATCCTCGGATCTGCACCGACCTCATTGTGAATTATGCATGAGCAATGAGCTTCACAAATTCTCTCCTTCATTTTTATACAATATGGAAAATATTATTTTCTTTTAATGCGATTTAATAGTCCCCATTCATCAACTAAGGCAATGTACCCGAATAAACCCATAACAAATATAGAATTTTTAATTACTCAAAATATTTACAAGTAAAGGTATAGTCAAGTTATATACAGTATTGTCCGAAAATATGGGTACAGCTGATCATTATAGTAATAAAAAAGTTAATTTAAATTTGTATATATACAAAATTAAATAAACAATAATATGTTGAATTAAACTATTTCATATTTTATTTTCTTAAACTTATTTTTAGCTCCATAAATATTAAATAAACTGAAAAACTTTATAATAGGTACGTATACCGGGTCTAAAACGAAAAGCGAGCCATAGGGGTTTGACACGGGAAAACAGTTTATCCTTGCGTAAGGATGGCCTATTAATTTTAGACTATAATGCTTTTACTAAGAGTTGTCCATTTCAAAAATCATATTTTATTTTGCACGTTTTGTAACCGAGAAAATAGAATTTAAAAATTTATAAAAGTTATTTCTTCATAGGATTAATCATGGGACTGGAATAAATTCACAAAAAAATGTAATGACATTTTACCTGTCAGAAACGATCTATTACAGTAAACGCAAAATCATTCATACTGTAATATGCAGTGCCCGCCGTCGCCGCCACTGTCACCGCCGCTGTCCCCGTCGCTGTCGCCGCCGCTGTCGCAGGGACGAGCGAGTGTCTATTTTTAGCGATGACGCAACAGACTTGTCGGAACCTGCTTAATTACGCGGTTGATGTAACCTATTATGTATGAGTTTTATCTGGAAGTGTTTTAGTAAGTTCTCGAATACAAATGCCGGAGTATATAAGCACTGCTAGCGAAGGCATTAGACAGTGTGATATAAATAAAAATTGTTTAAATAAATAATCTTAATGTTTAAGTATCTTATAATGTTCTTAGTCTTACTTAGTGTTTAATATTTGTTTAATCGTAGTGTTTGTTATATTTATCATCTTTTAAATATATTTAATATCTATTTATCGTTATAATAAACATTTATTTTAATTAATAATAATTGTCTAATATTTACACTTCACCCAAATAAATAAAAACGTTACAATTGGTGTCAGGTGTGGGGTTAATAAACTGTAAAGTGTAATTAAAAATAAATAATATAGCGAATAAACAATTAAAACTAAGTGAATTAGAAGTACGTGATCTCAAGACCGAATTGGAAGAAAGAGATTTGGACACAACAGGAAAGAAGTCAGTCCTTCAAGAGAGACTGAGAGAAGCATTAATCGATGCTGGTGAAAAACCTGATGATTACTTATTCGAAATTCAGTGTGACATTCGTAAACTTGTAGAACAAAAATTTGAGGAAAATTCTAGAAAATCAGAAGAAAGTTCTAGAAGATTAGAAGAAAAATTAATTGAAAGTTGTAGAAAAGCGGAAGAAAATTCTAGAACACTAGAACAAAAACTAGAGGAAAATGCAAAACACTAAAAGAAGAATTATTGAAACAGTCCAGAACATTAGAACAAAAATCAGAAGAGAGTTCTAGAAAAGCAGAAGAAAATTCTAAATTATTAGAACAAAAATTAGAAGAAACTTCTAGAACATTAAAACAGGAAAAGGCAGAAAATTCTTGAATTCTGGAGCACACAGTAGAAAAAAAATTAGAGGAGAATTCTAGAAAGACTGAAGAATTCACTGAAATCACATCGTCGTCAGTGTCGAATTCCGATGTAGCAAAGGCAAGTCTAAGAGAGGAAAACAAAGTAGTAAAACAAGATAGTACTACAACAATGCACATTAAAATACCGGAATTTGATGGAAAATCTTCGTGGCCAAATTATTAAAAACAATTTGAAGCGGCTGCGAAAGCACATAACTGGACGTCTACAGAGAAGGCTTCAGCGTTGACTGTCTCGTTGCGTAGGGAAGCCATCGATATCCTACAAACGCTGAAGGAAGAAGACCAAGAGGACTATGACCAACTAGTCAAGCGGTTAGACATGCGGTATGGCAATACGCACCTGGAGCAGGTGTACCAGATGCAACTGAGGAACCGCTATCTGAGTTCAAAAGAAAGCCTTCAAGAATTTGAAGTCGACGTAGCTCGTTTGGTTCGTCTCGCACATCCTGCAGCTCCTGACAGTGTTTTGGAGTGCCTGGCCATTCAAGCATTCATCTACGGAGTTTGAGACAGCGAAACGCAGCAAGCACTGCGATTGGCCCGCCCAAAAACATTAATTGACGCACTTTCATATGCACTAGAACATGAAGCTGCCAAACAAGCTTCACGTAATCAATCGCGAGTGCGAAATATTGATGTCAAGAGAAAATAAGACACGGAAGATCTAGAAGAAAAAATGCGATGAATTGTTAATGAAGTGTTTGCTGAAAGAAAGAATTTTAGTTCTTGGAAAAATGCATAAGAATATGGAATCGACAAAAGAAGAAAAGGAGTTGGAAAACTAAGTCGGGTTGATGCGAAGGGGCAATCGTCAAATCGTAATCTGATAGCCCCACAATCCATCAGTTATGTCGCATCCCTTCATCATGAAGCCAGTAGCATCTACGTGAATGGCTCTGTTAATGGAAGGCCACTGAAAATGTTACTAGATACGGGTGCGACAAAGACTATAATCAGACCCGTTTTAGTAAAGAACACAGGCAAGATGCGTCTTCAACCAGCCAAGTGGTGATTACGTACAGCAACGGGAGAACAAGCTAGCACATTAGGAGAAATAGATATGACCATCACTATTGGAAACACATCGTTTAAACATCGTGCGCTGGTAGCTGACGTTGAAGATGAATTAATACTCGGTATGGACGTAATGGAAAAGCACGGTTTTAAACTTGACCTGATGAATGGAGTAATGATTGTCAATGAAGAAGAACTTGTTTTAAACCCACGAGAAGACAAGGCTGTGCGCATACTAATGGCCGAAGATGTTACCCTTCCAGAACGAAATGAATCTATTGTGCAAGCACAATTAGATGGTAGTTTCTGTGAGGGGAATATTGTTATGCTTGAGCCAAAGAATGATGATGTGAAAACTGGTACTGGAGTTGTTGTGGGAAAATCACTGATCAAAGCCAGTCAAGTAATACCAGTTCAAATAATGAACATAAATTATTATCCAGTTGTTCTTAAGAGAGGAACCATTGTAGAAGAATGCTCGATTATTCGAACTGTTAAAGCTAAAGGAGACATATCTCAGGAAGTTCCGGACACATTAATTAACCAATTATCAACCTCCTTCCAAGAATTGACCGCCGAGCAGAGAACCAAGGCGAAGAAATTAATTGGAAGATTTCAAGATGTGTTTCAAGTTGACAAGAAGACTAACGGGAGAACTAATGTGGTTTACCATAAGATAGACACCGGTGACGCAAGACTCATCCGCCAACCAGCAAGAAGACTACCATTGGCGAAGCGTGAGGAAGCAGAAAGAATTGTCGAGGACATGAAAATAGAAGGTGTGATCGAACCTTCAAGCAGTCCATGGGCTTCACCAGTGGTGTTAGTGAAGAAGAAGGATGGCTCTACACGATTTTGCGTCGATTACCGTCAACTTAACAACGTCACCAAGAAGGATAGCTACCCGCTACCTCGAAAAAGACGATACACTAGACACTTTAGTTGGCTCGAAGATCTTCTCCACTCTGGATCTAAAGAGCGGATACTGGCAAGTCGATTTGGATCCATAAGATAAGGAAAAGACAGCCTTCACAATTGGTACCAACTGTGGCAATTTACTGTAATGCCATTAGGGCTCTGCTATGCCCCTGCAACGTTTGAACGATTCATGGAAACAGTATTGACTGGACTATCATGGAAAACCTGTTTAGTCTATCTCGACGACATTATTGTGGTAGGTAAAACATTCGAGGATCACATGAAGAATTTGAAAGAAGTTTTCCAGAGATTGCGGAAGGCTAACCTGAAGCTCAGCCCCAAGAAGTGCCTCCTGTTTCAAAAGGAAGTTCATTACCTGGGACACGTGGTTTCGGATAAGGGTATTGCAGTTGACCCGGAAAAGATAAAAGCTGTGAGAGATTGGCCAGCACCTAGAGACAAACACAAACTTAGAAGTTTTCTTGGTTTATGTACCTATTATCGACGATATGTACCTGGATTTGCCAACATAGCCAAGCCATTGATAAGGCTTACTGAAGAAGGTCGAAGATTTATCTGGGAAATGGACCGCAAAGTTGCGTTCAAAGAACTGAAAAATGCCTTGACAAGCGCACCTGTCCTGAGTTATCCTTTACCTGAAGGAGAGTTCATACTAGACACAGATGCCAGCAACGTGGGAATTGGTGGCGTTCTTTCCCAGATACAAGACGGGCATGAGAAGGTTATTGCCTATTTTAGTAAGACCTTTTCAAAACCAGAGAGAAATTATTGTGTTACTAGAAAAGAACTCTTGGCAGTGTGAAATATTTCTACAAATATTTGTATGGAAGGAAATTTTTGATTAGACCTGACCCTGCTGCATTAAAATGGCTGCTACAATTTAAGAATCCTGAAGGTCAGGTGGCTAGATGGATTGAAAGACTACAGGAATACGATTTCAAAATCGAGCATAGGACAAGTACCAGCCATCGTAATGCCGACGCATTGTCCAGTAGGTGCCAAGATGATTGCAAGCATTGTAGTCAATTAGAAGAAAAAATTTCTATGGTCGCCAGGACAACAGTAGTTGACGATAATTGGCAGCCCGATGGACTTCGCGAAGACCAAGAAAAAGACCCGACTTTGAAAAATTATACTGGAATGGAAAGCAGAGGAGAGCAAACCAGTGTGGGAAGATGTTGCACCGCACTCACCAAGTGTAAAATCGTACTGGACGCAATGGGACTCCATGGTGATTGAGGATGGCATGTTAAAGCGTGTGGTAGAAACTGTTGATGGAACTGAGAAGAGAGCTCAGTTAGTTATTTATTTATTTATTTATTTTGGTTATTCAACAGGACATAGTCCCAATTACAGAATAACACTGATACAAAGATATAAAATATTATACAAAGTGTAGTAGTTTAATTAATATTTACATTAAAAATTAATAATATTAAACACATCTAAATAAACGCATGTAAATAATTTTTAGAATATAGATATACATACAAATGTAGATTGTATATACCCATACATACATGTACGAATCCTTATAAAAAATTTATGAAAAATTTTAATCGTTTCTTACATTTAACAAGATTATTAGAAAATAAATTGGGAAAACCATCAGAGTTACAAAAATTATTATATAAAAGTGGAAGACGATTTAATGGGGCATTTAACGCTGAATTCGTCTTATTCGTTTCTAATATGAATAGATCGAATGTTCTTGTCGTGTAATTCGGTACACGAAAAAATATTCGATTTAATAAAAGAGGGCAATCAATGTAATTGTTAACAATTTTAAAAAGAATTGATAAATCAAGAAATAGCCTTCTTTTTTCCAAACTCACTAAATTTGGTATATAATTAGGAAATCGAGTCCTCAAATATTTAATAAACTTTTCTTGAATTCTCTCTATTCATTTTATATATACTTGATACTGTGGAGACCAACAAACAGTTGCAACTGTGAACGTACCAGCGATATATATAAAGTGTTTATGGTATGCGGGTTTTTGAAATATCGCGAAGATCTAATTAAGAAACCTAACATTCTGTAGGATTTTTTTATTATATTATCTGCATGAATATCAAAAATTAATTTAGGATCTAAGATAACTCCTAGGTCCTTTATCTGAGATACTGCTTTAATATTTGATCCATTTAATTCATAAGAAAAACGTACGGTGTTCCTATTCCTGGTAAAACTAATATGGCAACATTTTGAAGTATTTAATGATAAATAATTTTCCACGGTATATTTATTGAAACGGTCGAGATCAGATTGAATGGCAATACAATCCTCAAGTTTAATGACTGTACGAAAAATCTTTAGGTCATCAGCATATAATAAAAAATTACAATGTGTGAAGCACTGAGAGATGTCATTAATAAAAATATTGAATAGAAGTGGAACGAGATGTGAACCTTGTGGGACCCCGGAGGGAATATCTTCAAAATGAGACTGAAAGCCATTAAGTATAACACATTGACTCCTCCCCGTTAAGTAAGACTTGAACCAATGTAATAAGCTACCACATACACCAACATCAGCAAGTTTTCTTATTAAAACACTATGGTTGATTTTATCGAAGGCCTTGCTGAAGTCAGTGTATATAGAGTCTACTTGAATACGTTCATCCATCGATCTTAAAATATAATCAGTATACACAAATAAATTAGGCTCCACTGATCGACCAGGGTAAAAACCATGCTGTTCATCAATTATCTGGCCCTTTACTATGGAAAATAATACTTTATAAATCAGTTTTTCGAAAAAAAATTCAAAAATACAAAGCTTCGATACTGGGCGATAATTCTCTGTACAGTTTTTATTATCACCTTTAAAAATAGGTACAACGAACGCCTTCTTCCATATTGTTGGGCAATGCCCCTCCTTTAATTATTTGTTAAATATTAACATAAGAGGATAACAGAGTGATTCAGAGCAGTTCTTGATAAAGAAACTAGGAATGTTATCTGGCCCAGCGCCCTTATTTATATCAAGTTCAGATAAAATTTCAAAAACCTCATCCTTTTCAAAAGACACATTCGTATAAGAACTGCAACTGGGTTGATATTCGTTTACATCACTATTTACAGTTATGTTGCTGAATACAGTTTTAAAATATTTAGAAAATAAATTGCATATATCATTACCATTATCGGCAATTTTATTCCCATAACTCATAGTTTTTAGTATACTACTGTTATTTTTATTAGATTTAATAAAAGACCAAAACTTTTTATTATTTTCTGGAATTTGTAGTTCAATGTTTTTTATGTATTCATGGTAACACTTATTGGCCAGAAGTTTAGCTTCTTTCCTTAAATCAGAAAAAATATTGTGAGATGTTATTGTTTTAAACTTTTTATATTTTCTGTGAGCTATGCTTTCTAATTTTATTAGTTTTATGAGTTCAGAGGTATACCATACTGGGTATGAATTATAAGAATTTTTTCTTACGGGCACAAAATTATCTATAATATTATACAAAGTATCATAAAACATTGATATCATCCTTTCTACATTTAAACCTTTAAATAAAGTATCCCAATTAATAGAATTTATTTTTTCATTGACAGTAACATAATCGGCAGAACGATATAAATAAATTTTAGTTATTCCTAAGAGTAGAGTACCAGACGTGTCGAAAGAGATCCATGACGGATCTGGAGGCCATTTAGGAGTCATCAAAACGCTAGAAAGATTGCGCCAGCGGTTTTACTGGGTTAACTTCACGGAAGATGTTAAAGATTGGTACAATAAATGTGTGGTTTGCGCTGAAAGTTACGGCCCGCATAAACGAGAAAAAGCTCCAATGCGTCAATACAACGTTAGCAGTCCATTTGAGCGTATTGCAATTGATGTGGCTGGACCATTCCCAGAAAGTGACGAAGGAAATAAATACATCGTGGTTGTCATGGACTACTTCACCAAGTGAATTGAAGCGTATCCATTACCCAACCAGAAAGCCACCACGGTCGCTGAAACTTTAGTTGAAAAATGTATATGCCGATTCAGAGTACCACGTGAATTCCAGTCCGACCAGGGAAGAAATTTTGAGTCTGCCGTTTTCCAAAATGTCTGTAAGATATTAGGAATGAATAAAACTAGAACAACTGCAAAGAGACTGGGACCGACACCTCCATCTGTTCCTGTTGGCTTATCGTTCATCCGTGCATGAAACAACAGGGCAAACTTCTGCGAACATTTTATTCGGGCGTGAGTTGCGCTTACCATGCGACTTGGTGTTCGGCAGTAAACCTGGGGAAGATCTGGCCGGGGAAGATTACGTTGCGGACTTACGGAGAAGAATGGATGACATTCATGAACAAGCTGCCAATAACCGAATGAAGGACCGGTACGACATCAAAACCGAAAAGGGTGGATACCAACCTGGAGATTTAGTGTGGCTTTACAACCCACAAAAACGTCGTGGTTTATCACCAAATCTGCAAAAGAATTGGGAAGGCCCCTATGATGTAGTCAAAAGGATAAACGACGTGGTATACAGAATTAAGAAACAACCTAGCGGGAAGCCGAGAATAGTACACTTTAATCGGCTAGCCCCTTTCGCCGGAGACAACCACGACAACCATAATGGAGCAACGGTTCGTCGGACCATAACACAAGAACCAACTTTTGAAGACTTCATGGAGAACTATTCCTTTGGTGGCCGCAAGGCGCGGTTCGGCGTGACGAAAGAATAACACCGAGATCTATTCACCGTGTCTTCAGATTATTTCCTCGGTCACTGCGTATCAGAAGACTTAAAGATGTCCCGCGGCATAGCTTCAGCCTTTAAGGCGAAATTTGGACGACTACAAGAACTAAACGACCAACGCCCAACTCGTGGGAAAACACTGCGCCTGAGGGATAGCAATGCAGACCATCAGCGGTACATCTATTACCTGATTAAAAAACCACGCTCGTATCAGAAGCCGTCATATCGTAACCTGTGGAACTCGCTGTGCGATTTGAGGGATCATCTGCTTGAGAATGACATTTTGAAGCTAGCCGTACCGAAGTTAGGCTGTGGTCTAGATGGTTTAGATTGGAGGATTGTTAGGAACATGATAGAAATCCTCTTCCGTTTTACCGGCGTTGAAATTCTCGTTTGCAGTTTTAACCCTAACGGACATTAACAAGAAGTCGAGCGGACCATCGACTGTCATTTCTTCAAAACTTCGAAATACACCAGGGGTAATGCATGCAGATTTCGATATCACGAACTGTTCCGGGACGAAACAGTCTTAAGGAAAGGGCAGTGTAATGTGCAGTGCCTGCCGCCGCCGCCACTGTCACCGCCGTTGGCCCCGTCGCTGTCGTCACTGCTGTCGCAGGGACGAGCGAGTGTCTATTTTTAGCGATGACGCAACAGACATGTCGGAACCTGCTTAATTACGCGGTTGATGTAACCTATTGTGTTTGAGTTTTATCTGGAAGTGTTCTAGTAAGTTCTCGAATACAAATGCCAGAGTATATAAGCACAGTTAGCGAAGGCATTAGACAGTCTGATATAAATAAGCGTCGCGTGTTAAACAGTTGGTGATATAAACAGTTAGTCGGCAAGTGGTAAACATAAATAAATATAGTTGTATAAATAAATAAGTGAACTACATATTGTTTAAATAAATAATCTTAGTATTTAAGTGTCTCATAATATTCTTAGTCTTACTTAGTGTTTAATATTTGTTTAATCGTAGTTTTTTTGTTATATTTATCTTTTTTTAATTATATTTAATATCTATTTATCGTTATAATAAACATTTATTTTAATTAATAATAATTGTCTAATATTTACACTTCACCCAAATAAATAAAAACGTTACAATACGAAGAAATAGTACAATAATTAGTAAATAGTATTATTTTTATGTAAACTGATGTTATTACATCTGCATATCATATTCTTTCAATTCCATAGTTAACACTATAAAGAAGTAACTTTTACATACCTTTAAATTCGATGTGATCGGTTATAAAACGTGCAAAATTAAATATGATTATTGATATGGATGCAGAATTTAATTCTCTAATATATTTATTTGAAGCATACTTGATTGTCTACAATTAATAGGCCACTTTTACGCAAGGAAATCATTTTTTCCCATGGCAAAATATTAACATTATTTTTTTACTATTAATGAATTCTTAATTACTTACTTAATATTAAAGTACTTAGTGAGCATATTTGGTTAAAATTTCACATCGACAAGAAAAATATAAATTGCAAATTATCAATAATTAAATAACAATAATAATAGAAAAACATAAATATTATTGTGTAATTCTAGAATTATCAGACTATAAAATAATAGATAAATAAATAAATAAATAAACAACACTTTGTTCCCTATATTTTTAACCATAGCCAAATAGCGCAGGGAGGTAATGTGTATCGAACTATTGATTTTTCTAAATTTTTTGAAATGTGTACTGTAATGTAACATTTACCTAACAAAGTTACAACGGACAACGGACATATTGTTTTCATTTCCACATTGCCGCAGGGTTACACATACAAAATTGTTAAATATTCAACGCCCTTTTGGACGAATATTTTTAATAATTTCGCAAAGGATCAATACGTGTATCGTATTTTATCGTCAGCAACACAACAACAAGTATAGTAGATACTCGTTTCGAGATAGATTCTTCTAGATGTATAGTAGAAATTTTTATTCTTTTTTAAGTATCGTTAAGAAAAATGTTAGCTTCAAATAGGGAAAATATTTTTCAAGCTTCAATGACGGATACAAATTCATCCAAAATTAATTATGGAATTAAATTTTTTTTAAAAAATACTTAATTGAAGCATTTGAATTTCTCACGAAACAATATGATAGCTGCATTTCAAGAAATAAGATTGTAAAAACATAAAATAAGCAGTAAACGATTATTTAATCTTGCTTTTATGCTATTGTATAAAATACTCTTTCAGTGGCTACTGAATAAGATTTTATCGTTTTCAGATCGTCAAATAATAAATCTAAATTCTTTGTTTATTCTATTTGTTGCCTCAAATATTAAAAATTTGGAGATTGCAAACCTAAATGTTAACTTTTTTAGGTTTATAATTAATTTATTTTTATATATTAATTTTAGTAAATGAATCCAGTATTAATTTTTTTAACATCCAAATAACCGGTTTTTAAAACCAACAAATTCTAGTCCAAATCCCTATCGTTCAAGATTAAGTACACCAATTGCACTAGTACTAATCGGTCAAGAAACTAGTACCTACGGTACTTGAGGTCTTGGCCCTATAAGAGCTGTTGTGCCGATGATGATGATGATGAGAAACATGTTATATTGATAATAAAATTGTTCAATTAACTACAGAACAGTGTATATATTGAAATTATATTGTTGAGTTCTACTTTAGATCAAACTAATCACAAAAACTTTACTATCCCTAGGAACTACGTATACAAATTTCTTAGACTAAAAGCAGAATGACTGATTAATTTATAAATGACTACCGTCCACATAAAACTTTTAGTTCGACATACATTTTTCAGCGAGGACTAAAGTAACTTTTGCACAGCAGGATGAAGTAGTTTTGTTGTTTTTCGTTTTTCTTTATATAGAAATAGTTATGACAAATTCTAAAATAGAAAGGAGCCATTTTGCACATTACACTACTAGGTTCAATTAGGTTATGTTATATTAGGATTACATATGAATGATGAATGAACTGTAACTGCAAATAATAAAAATTATTTATAAAACTATGTATTCAAATTATTTCCTTCATATAATTCATAATGAAACTTAAAACACAATAAAACTAAACATTTTATCTTCCTTTTGCTACTATGCTCCTTTGCTTTCTTTGAGCCCTGTCGATATTCTGTAAATTGAAATGAAGACAAAATGACAATCAGCTATGGGAGAATTTGCAAAATATTAAATAAAAATCAGTTTCTAGTAAGATATCATACAATAATTTGTAAAACTCAATGCAGCTATTAAATTATTTTTTAAGTAATATTTCCATATAACATTTATTTTATAACAAATAATTGTTTGAAATTTTCGCCAGGTAAGTCTCGTTTCATCGCTTAATGATTCTACGAAAATATATTCCGGACGAAATGAATAGTACATTAAAACACAAGTATCATAAGTCAAAACGACATTTACAAAGGACGAGTGCGTTAACAGGCATGTTTTTTATACTATTTTTTTCTATTGATGTAATTTTATCCAATAAGACCCTTTGAAAATGAAATAAATTTTGGCAAAAAATAGATAGTGCCTAATATTTTTGAAACTAAGGTTTTTCGAAAAAATAAATCAAATTTTACCCCCCGCAAAACCCTGTCGTGTTTTGGCTTAAAATATAAAATATCAAAATTTCAAACCGTTAAGGCCCTTTGAAACCGAAATGAATTTTGGCAAAAAATAGATAGTGCTTAATATCTCCGAAACATAAAGAATTTCGGAAAAATAAATCATTTTTTACCCCCCGAAAACCTCCCTGCCGCGTTTTGGCATAAAATATAACATCAAAATTGCAAACCATTAACGTCCTTTGAAAACGAAATAAATTTTGGCAAATAGTAAACAAATGAAATTTTACATTTTGACATCGTTGTGAATTTTGTGTGATTGTTTACAGTAATACATTGTATCAAACTATAGCTACCTATATAGGTGGCTATGACGAAACAGTGCCCTTATAGATCTTCTAAACGACGTGTTTTCAGTGATAAACAGTGCTTTTATAGACTCATATGAACACCGAAATAGAAAAACAAATTTATTTTGATGTGAAACAACAAGCAACATTCTAAAAATAGAAATTTGGTTTGCTCAAGCCTGTTAACATAGTCCTAAAGGCTAACGCCACACTTGCGGTTGCAGCCTCGCGGTTACAACCTTACTTCATTGTCACATTTGCGGTTCAGCTGCGTGGTTGTGCTGATACATACTGAAGTCTTATTGCATTACAACGTCTGGGCCGCATAACCGCGACACGTTGCGGTAATATATGCAGCTGTGGTTTCTCACCCGCAAAAGTGACACCATTCTTTCCATAAGACAACATTTATTTTTTAAAGCAGCGGTTGTAACCGCGCGGCTGCAACCGCGACCGCAACTGTACTTCACTGTCACATTTATGGTTCAGCTGCGCGGTTGTGCGTCACTAATACAGATACATTCTGTACTGAGTACTTATGAAGTTGAGTTTTGATCGATATCTAGGAATCATCATAATGAAGTTAAGTTTAGAGGAAACAGTGTGTGCATAGGGACTGTATGCCGTTAAAAAGAAGAAAAGAAAATAAAGGAAATCCATGTTTCAATTTTTTGGTCGCGATTTTTATAATCTACCGAAAACACATCCCACAAACATTCTTGTTCTTGCACTGATAAAATATTTTTTTCCTGTTGAACATCTTATCTGTACAGCGATAACTTGTAACGGCGCGGCTAGTGTGAATACGAACATACGAAACAATGAATCGTATTGCAACGACTGGGCCGCATAATCGCAATACGTTGCGGTTATACATGCGGTTGCAGTAGCTTGGCCGCAAATGTGGCACCCTTCCATAAGACAACATGCATTTCTTAAAACAGCGTTTGTAACCGCGCGGCTTCAACCGCGACCGCAACCGCTCGTGTCCTTGGTCGAGCACGAATTTAAACGTGCCTTGACCATTGTCACTGCGCCAAAGCTTGTGGCTTGTGATTGGTGTGTGACTCGTTCGTATTGGCTCGGACGAGTAAAGCTGAGCCATTCAAGTCGGTATCTACGAAGTTGAAAACTTAATCTAAATCCTCGTACAATGGATATGTTGTTACGTCGGAAAAGAGGTACGAGCCAAGTAAAAGAACCACGACCCAACCAATAGGCACGGCGCGTGGCTCGCGGAACTAAGGTAAAAGCCATCCGAGTACACTGATTTTTATAAATTAGTAGGTGTGCCCATAATTTTGGACAGTACTATATTTGAGGAAATATTGTTTGTATAATTTCTTGTTTTAAAATCCGAATATGATAGAAATATTCGTGTCTATTTTGTACAAATAGTATTATATTCTGGTTATTACAGTGTTCGTAAAGATTCTATATGACTATAACTATGAATTTTCTTTATTAGCTTGATTAAAATAAAGTAGTGTGCTAGTAATATTTCAACGCGTTTTAATTTAAAAATATATCTGAAAAACTTTTATGAGTTCATAAAACAAGCGAATAATTCATAAAAAGACTAATAAAAACGCTCATGTCTCTTATTCATTGGACAAAATAATTTAGAAATATTCATACCTCATTCTCTATTTTTGCTCATAAATATTCTCGCTCAATCCCATATAGAAAATTTATGACATCACAACAGAACTTCAAAATAAAAAAATCCATTTGTTCTGGAGCGATAGGAAAAATTACAGCGATTTTTCTGCAGCATTATTGTTATCTTTTTGTATTTCCCGCGTTTGGAAACATGGCTGCCGGATGTCCAGTGGTGCCAGGTGATAAAGCAATGAATCAGCATTACCCTGTTGTCATTCTGGGATTTTTTTGAACCCCGATTTAAATATCTACTTCTGAAACATTTTGCATTATTTGAATAAATTTATTTAGCTGTTACGGTCTGTCGATAACTGACATAAAGCCCAAATTTATTTGGTTTATTTCTTCATTATTATCAGGATACAATACAATTTGAAAAAAAAAATAACCAGGAGTTTCATTTTACTTTATTAATTAATAAAGATCGTATACCTTACTGTGAAAAATAATGTTAAATAACATTTGAAATATATTATATGCATGTATTCATTGTATTCTAATACAACTGGCAACATAATTTAGGGCGCACCGAAACTGTTCTTTTTCTGTAAAACGAAAATATATAGAAAGTAGAAAGAACAGTAGCATAATAATATTTTAAAGAAATTTAAATTTATTAATTTTCTACCCGTTATTGCATGTGTCAATTTGATTTCATTTAGTGATTTCGGTAATGACAATACTATTGGATGCTTACCGGACTAATTTATTTAATCTCATGTTTGGAATAGTATTTTCAAACATAAATTGCAGTACATGGAGTCTGACTTTTAATATAGATGCATAAAATACAGAGTGGGGCACTGAAACGGGCGGTTTTGAAAAGAGCGGGGCGGCTCAGGGGGGAGGATTTTTCGAAGTCACCATCGCATTCCCCGACTTAAAGCATTTTATTAACCATGGAATATTCTAACCAAGAACGCGCGTTCACCGTAAAGATGTATTATCAAAACGGTAGTTATGTAGCCGCCATGCCGCCCAGCGTCGTTTCAGCACTGAATTCGCGATAAATCGTAATCGCCCAGTACCTTCCGCGCATGCTATTAAAGTATGGGTTGAAAATTTTTAACACGCTGCGTCAACAAACAAAATAAAAGGTCGAAAAAGGAGAACAGAGTGCGAACTCCGGAGAATATCGAACGTGTGGAAGTCGCAGTTAGAAGAAGCTTCCGTAAAGAAGGACATTATCTTACAGCTATTATTTAAAATATAACACTTTTCTTAATTGCTATTTTACGTACTTTAAGGCAGTGGTGGCTTGTCAGGGTAGGCAGGTGAGGCAGTGCCGCACCAGAAGGGAAATAAAGCTGTAAATAATCTAAAGTAGTATGTAAATTAAATTTCAACTTATTCCATTAATGCTTGTCTTTATAAATATCAAAAGAATAATTTAAGCCTCCACTATAACTAATCTGTAATGCAGTTCACCTAATTTACACCCTTTGAAGTGCTTCTGCCTAATGTTTTTGGTACGGCTTTCATTCATACGTGTGCCTAGACAGCGCTGTTCGAGGCAATACTTCAAATACAAAATGCAATGAGTAGTTTAATGCTTAATATTGCCCAATGTTTTTGATACGGCTTTCATTCATACATGCGCTAGACAGCGCTGTTCGAGGCAGTGTTTCAAATACAAAATGTAATGAGAGGATAAGACCGTACGTGAATACAATCAAACGCGGCATGTTGCAAGCCAGATTAAATATTATTAACGACATAAAAATAACATAACCTGTCTAGCATTTTTATTATAATAGGCCCTGGTTTGCGACTTTGATACGTATGGCAGTAAGTATATAAGTCGTTTATTTTTCTCGTAGTTTTTATAGTTTACCTACGTAGGGTTTTAGAGCTGCACTTTTTGCTTAAGGATAAGGGGGAGGGAAGTGAATTTTTTTGAGTTCAAGGTCAAATACATGCATTTGTAATTCTTGTTTATGTACACATTTGAATAATAAATAATATGAGAAATGAATAAAGCAACTGCAAAATTTGAATTTAGAGCTGCACTTTTCAAATTTAGAACTGCAGAAAAAAGCCAAAGCTGCACCAAATTATATCCCCTGGGTTTTTGTGTTTTGAATTTTAGTTGAAAACAAAACAAGTGTAATGGCTTCGACTGAGATTTTAAAAGATAAGAACTTCGAATTAAATGATAATAATATAAGGAATAATTCTGAAGATATTATTTTTTTTAATTAACAAAAATCCATTTCATCGACTGTCTTATGAAGATAAACTGTTTGTCAAAGAATTAAAACAAACAGACCATCTCTGCTTTGTTCTGATCTTAGTACATTATTAATAAATATTGGAGAAGGAGGCAAGATGCAACCAGTGGCGTATTTAGGATTTCTTTATGGGGGGGGGGGGCACACCTCAATTACATTACTTTTTTAACTTTAAACCTACAAGTAATTAAGAAAAAAGAAGTAATTAAGCAAAAATAATTATAGTCTACATGCGCGTAGATAATATACAAAATTTAACCATGTAAACTACATTGTCTATGCGTAGACAGTGGCGTATTTTACGTAGGATAGATTACAGGCATATCCTTAATGAGAGTAATATATTAAAGCGTTTATAGAATTCCGTAAACACACTATTTTTACCTCCCGCTACCCTTGGTAAGGGAGGTATAGGGATCGTGCTAAAAATCGCATATCGGGATTTTGGTAAATGACCACGTTTTAAGGTTCCTAGAATCCAATTTTAACATTTTCACGATGATGTCTGTGTGTATGTGTGAATGTGTGTGTGGATCCTTCACTCTAACTCAAATACTATCATTCAGAAAAATTTTAAACCTTATATTTCGAACTTTTTCTGTAATGGAAAGAGCCCATTAGATTTTGGTGCAAATCGAATAACCGGAAATGGCACTTAACTAGAAGCTCAAAACAGTTTTTCTTCGAAAAATACCTTTAAATATTATTTTTTCGAGATTAATCTTATTATAAAAATTAAAGATCATTAAATTTTCTATAGATTTGCATTAATACTTTTTCTATATATTTTATGGGAAAATTAAAAAAATTATCTATAATTTAAATCCCAGAGCCTACGCTTTAAACAAACAAAACGCAGTTATTCAAATGTATGTAACTGACAGATAAATGTCACTATCAAAGAACTAATCATTTCAAAATAATATTAGTAACGTTTTTTAAAAAGAAAAAAGTAAATAGAACAATAGAAAAGGAATTCAATACAGTATCCAGCATAAGTAAATATGTAGGTATGTATTTAGATTAAAATTAACGATTCACAAAAATGTTTAAGCTAATCCTCATTTTTGGATTAGTGAATTCGATTCTATCCCGGTATTTAAAATTGAATCTTCATTTTATTATAGCTCCGGTGGCTCAATGGTTAGAGCAACGCCTCATGTCAGTGCCCTCGGAGCTCTGTGTTCGAATCCAACTAAGGTATGGATGTGTGTAAATGTGAACCCACTCTGTAAGTTGGATTTAATCCTGTTGAGGGGTTTAATAAAAAGGTAATTACTTGGATTAGATTAGACTATATTTTAAGAAATAAACTGGGGAATTAACAATCTTTTTTGTGACTCGGGCTGTAAATGGCGGGAGGTATTTTGTTGGCCATGCCAGATTTTTCAAAAATTATTACATTTCAATTAAATACTATATAGACTTAGTCACCACACCAAACAACTGCAATAGATTGGCTTGTACACCTTATGAATTGACAGTGACCTGCTCATGAATGGCCAGTTTACAATGCGTGCGCTTGAAGCGCATTCGATGTAAGTTTTGTATCTATGTTTTTGTTTACAATTTGTAGTTTATGTTTATCCATTATATATCATAACGTATCGTCTATACTCAAATAGTTGTAATATTGCCACTCGCACTCTATACGAGTACATCTTTATAAACGCAAAAATATTATTACGAGAAGGGACCAAATTTCCCATGGGGGGGCACAGGCGATCATAGAAAAAGTATGTTTAGTATCACTCGTCTTCGCCTCGGATCGCAGATACCACTCTCGTGTGAAAATCTCAGCTTCGTGCACTTTCTCCATAATACATTTACTAAGTTTACATACAGTCTTGAAAATGGTTCTAGTTTTCAGTCAAAATTACACATGAAACTGTTTACATGCAATTTTCATAATAAATCTACAGATTGATTTGAAAACAGTTTCGGCGCACGCGAATTTGGTTCATGTAAGTGACTAGTCCTTTTCATTCCAAATATTTTGTTTTGCAATTATTCCAAGTTTTTTTTTACTTCGCACCAGTACGCACAAAAACTATACCCCTGTCAGCTTATTTGTAGGTTAATAATACAAAGCGGTAGAAAAGTTAAGCTACGTATGCATGCATGCGCAATATCGAAACTGAATTTTACAAGTTTATATGAGTAGTTTTGAAAGTAGTTTTCAAGTAAAACCTATAAATTTTACTTTTGGTTTGAGATAACTCAAAACCGTTTTAACCAACGACCAAATATAACTAGACAAAACATTCCCTATCCCTCCTCACTGAATGTTTTGATTTTGGTTGGCCAGACAAAGAAACTAGAGATAAGAGATATGTCTTGTCTAGTTCGAGTATTTCTAGAGGTCACCACTGAGGCCACGTAGAGTATCATTGTCTATTACGCACGCTCGCACGCACGCAGGGGCGCACACAGGATATTTTTTTAGAGGCGGTCCAACTGACCACCCTGAAATAAAAATCCGCTATTTTTTAAATTCGTGATTGGCCTAATTTTTGGTGAAAAGTAAAGTAGGATTTCGTGGTTTTTTATTATTTATTTATAATTTGCTTAGCAGTTTTCCATATGTATTTGTTGTATTTATATAATACTTGTCAATTTTAGGGGCGGTCCGGACCTACTGGACCGCCCCCCTGTGTGCGCCCCTGCACGCACGCACACACACACGCGCACGCGCACTCGCACACGCGCACACACACACACACACACACACACACACACACACGCACACACACACACACACACACACACACACACACCTTAAAATTTTTAGTACGGTCCCTATACCTCCCTTACCGAGGGTAGCGGAAGGTAAAAATAGTGTTCATACCTCGCTTGAAAGTTATATCGAATTAATCGAGTGTTTACTTTACACTTTATTTTTGTAAAACTCCCTGGCATTATTTGTTGTTATATTCTCCATAAATATTTTCCATAAAGTAAGTACCTTCTTCAGTTTTATTTGGAGCATTAGCCAGAAAAAACGGCTTCCACTTTATTAAAAGTTTTTCGCGTCCCCTAACTCCGCTCGTTCCATAAGATTTTGGATCCGAAATAGTGAATTACTTTCCTTTCGCGACCCACAGTTTGGGAAAAAGTTAACCGATTTATATACGGTTTTATATTTTCTAATTGAAAATGTTTGCTCACAGTAGCATATTGTACCAAAAATAGTCAAAACTGCAAATCCGCCTCTTTTCCTGCATTAATCTGTCCTCGGTTAGCGAAGAGAAAAATTATCACACAGTAAAAATTTATATGTTTATATATTATATTTTACATATAAGAAAAGTAGAAAGTACCGAAAAATTTACCTAATTATTCATTCATTTATTTATTATACAAATACAAGACCGTGCCATAGGTTGCCGACCGCTGCATGTTATGTTAATTTAATAATGGCTTTGTATTTTTCATTCTTTGGAGCATTTAAGACTTTCTAAACTGTCTGGGCGCGATATATCTATGCCAAAATATGACAATATGAACAAGGAAGTCATTTTACTGTATTTAGAACAGTTACATGCTAAAAATATCCAAATTTGTGTTTTATAATTCACAAATATTGGATCGTAAATAATATTTTTAATAGTAAATAAATATTTGGTGCTTAATAAATTGATGAACAAGATATCAAGCTTTAGTTGTTGTTTTTATTTTGTATCAATATGAATAATTTGGGATCCAAATTTTAGTTTGAAATAAATAAATAAATATATCATCACGGCTTATTACCCATTGCTAGGTGTGCCAATCTGCTTTGTATACAGATATCGGTAATGATGAAATATTTGCACCGTGTGGGCGCCTACTGGGAGTAACCTCACGGACACTCATTGCTGGCGTGGAGAGTGCACCACAGGGGTCAATTTTGTGCCAAATTTTAGTTTGAATGTCGAATAACAAATAAATGGCGATCAAACAATATGATTTTGGATTTTGTTAAACACAACCCATTTTTAAGTTTGACGTTGATTGAATTCGAAGTCGGTTGACGGAACTACACCGGTCTTATAAGAAAAGAAATCCAATTTCTGTTAAAATAGAGATAGAACACAATTATTCCGGTTACTTTGTCAACTGAATACTCGTACAAAACTTGTCTCTTAACAATTGTCAATTCGTATTTCGTATATATGATCTCGAATACTGTAGTGCCCTTTTCAACAAAATAAACAAGTTCCTGTTCTTGTGTAGTCCTGGTCCTGCCCTTCTATTTGCATGAGATGACCCCACATGTATCAATGTATAACAAGGACTGACATTCTCATCGATCGATGCTCAAGGATTATATACGAGCTTCTAGGCTGTATATGTATATCTGCAATAATTGCACACACTGATTAACTCGTATCTGATATATGCGTGGTATATGCACATGCGTGTACCGTGTATGCTTATGCGTAATTCGTGTTCTGTACATAGCCACAATGTGGAAGTACATTGTGATTCATGATAAAATAATACAAGGAGCAGAAATTATGTCGCTGAAATTATTGTTTGGATACTAGGAATGGAAATTCAAGTCTGTAAACGTCACAATAATAGGTCAACCAATACTGTGAAATTGGTAACAAAATTTTAATTATTTTATAAAAAATAATTACAAACAGACAAACAATGAACGTTATATTTATTTATAAGACTGTATCTAAAAAATACTGTTACAGCTATATTTTAGTTTTCCGTAATTGGACTAATTATAACTAGATTCCAATTAATATTTCATTTCAGAAATACTGAATTTAACATACATTTTTATTTGGTTTTAATTCTACCTCTACATTCCAGGCTTTTTAGTATACAGGGTATTATGTAAGTAATGTGCCATAGTTTATGGTATGATAAAGAGCACTGAAAGAAGTTATATTTAAATGTATTTTCCACAATCCGTCAAGTTGTAAAAGTTGTGGGACTCTAAAGCCGACCAATTACGAACCAGCTTCTTAATAAATTCAAATCTAAAAATAAAGTTTTTCCAAATAACAATATTTGTTAGTTGTCATAAATGACGTTGAATTTGCAATAAGTGGCGTAGTACTTATTTTAGGAATGCCTGTTACTTTCACTAACCAAGAATACATCGGCATGTATTTGGTTTACGGAGAAGTGTGCCAAAACAGTCGCCAATAATGAAAATGTCTTATTTATTGTAACGTTTTTATTTATCTGGGTGAAGTGTAAATATAAGACAATTATTATTAATTAAAATTAAGTGTTTATTAAACTCTAATGAAAATTACTATTACTAACATTAAATACCTATTAGAAAGTAATTAAGACTAAAACTATAATTAACTAGATAACACTAACACTATTTATTTAACCAATTAACACTACTATTTATTTCCACGATATTATTTATTTCACTACGCGTTCCAATCTTAGACTGCCGGTCTGTTGCAGATTCTTGTAGACTGTTTACGCGATATTTATATCACTTTATTTATATCACTATATACTTATATCATGTTCAACTGTCCGCCTACTGACCTCCACAGCGTCTATATACTCAACTGACTCAACAGCGTCTGTATATTCAACTGCTCGGACATAAGTCACCTCTTTCACAACTCTGTATGTGTATTGATGTAGCTCTCTGTCTAACTTCCACAGCCTCAGTATCGCCGACTCTCCGTATAACACAATTCTTCAACACCACTGCCGAGTATTCACTTCCACTTGTCGTTACTGTCCCCGTATACCTAGCTTCCCAATACTCTTCAACACTACTGAGTATTCACTTTAACAGCTATTCCAGTATACCAGTAACTTCCAGACTCGCCGTTACTGTCCTTGCACACTATAGCTTTCCAATACTCGTCAACACTACTGAGTATTCACATCCACAGCTATCCCAATATATCAGTAACTTCCGAGTACCAACTCGACACCAACTGCATACGCTCATTACGATACTGCTGTGCTTCTCAACTCACTAACACTCTATGTCAACATGTCTATGTCTCTCCATGTAACTAACTAACTCCCTGCACTAATGTAAGTGTGCGATCGGAGACTCAACTGAACTAACTCTCGAGCATAGCTACGTCCCTTATATACAGCTCCCATTATTTTCTAGAACAGTCTAGAATATTCGAACACGTAATAACAATGAACACAAAAGGTTCAGGCGACCGGAAGTAATTAAACACGTCGCGACCAGTCTGTTTACATCGGCCGGCTACTAGCGCGATTACGTCACCGCTATAAATAGACACTCGCTTACAGAGGCGGCGACGGCGGGCGTCCCATATTACACTATGTTCCGCATTTGACTTTAAACCTTCAAAAATGACAAGTGTTGTTGTTTTCACTCAAACTACTGTGATTTTTAAATAATTCTTTATTCAAATAAATAATTGTTATTGGTCCGTCTTGAAGTGCTTTTATAAGTGCAATAAGCACATTAGAAAAGAAATTATTGCAAATTACGATACATTGCAACCTTGTTTATTAAGTAGCAACGTATGGCACATTACTTACATAACACCCTGTATAGGAACAATGATACAAAAAGTTTCCGTACGGCAGAGTTTGAATTTATTTTTGAAAATATAACGGTCTAAAATTAATATACAGCATGGTCCATGGTCTGTATTTTTTTTTTAATTCGGTAATATTTTAAATAATCGAGTAAAAAATATAGACCGATGGACCAACCTGTATACATACAGGCTGAATACTTGAAAGTCGAACGTAGCTTGTTAACACGGGAAAATCGTTTTTCGCAGATTGTTGCTCCCCGTTTCAACTGACAACAATGGTTGTGGTATCAATAAAAAGATTTATAATATCTTCAAAAACTATAAATGTTACGACGAATGTGTTTTTAATTTTTCAAAAAATTCTTAAACTATGACAATCAGCTGATATTTGCGCATTAAGATTTTTTGCCTTATTTGTAGCTGTATTATCATTCCTTAAAGTTTCATCCATAAGTATAGAAACACTCTGGTATATGTATCCGGAGTAAACAATGGCAGGGCCGTTCCTAGCGGGCGTGCAATGCGTGCCCCGCAAGCAGGCGGCAAAAAGGTGGGGCGGCCGTCGTTACGTTTAACGTATATATATCATAACAAAATATTTATAATAAATAACGTAAATATATAATAAGATCACAATATGTGCGAGAATGTAGCAATATTTTTAAAAAGTTTTATATTTTTTGTGTTTACCAGGTGCTACCCAAAATATCCAAGAATTATTATTATCTGAGAGATCAGTATGATTTTTTCGTGAGTGCTCTTTGACATGTTCGGCGATTTTTTACTGACGGACATTAAAAAGCAACGTGTAAACATCAAGTTTTGTTTCCTGTTAGGAAAATCAGCATCAACGTTTGAAAGAATTCCAGGTCGATTTCTGTTCTTTCAAATCCCGACATTCACTCAAATGGTTATCTCTTTGGTTGTTGGACGTGCTGTCGGAAAGCGAATTTCATCTTTAAAATTTCTGTCAAAATTCGTTGGCACAAACTCCAAGATATTCCAGTGAATTCCTCCAACTCATCGATTGTTCTACGCACGACGATCAACATGATCGCATCACAATTTTTTCAATCCTTCTGGACGTTCTGGAAGCCGTAGGACGTCCCGGTCGTGGTTCATCTTTACTTCAATTGACATTCGACCACTTTTAACAAGGAAAAACTATTGCATGGTTCAAAGCTGCCTCTCGGTAAGTCCTCCAAAGAAATGCGATAGTTTCCGCTGCAGATTTTCTCTAACAGGAAAGAAAACTTCACTGCTTGCCACTGATAAGTCGCTGAACACATCAGTGCTTTCCAAAAAAAAAAAAAACCCTGACCGATCTGTTGTTTCCCCAAGGACGACACTTGGGCAATAGATCCAAATGGGTGTCTAGTGAATGCACTTATTGGGAAAAGTTGGAATTAGCGCCCTACCACCAATCGCCAGAAAATAATTCTTGAATATTTTGGATAACACCTCGTATGTATGAACAAAATATTATAAATTGTAAAAATTGTGTTTTGTTGTGTAGTTATCACTTAGGGGCGGCGTATTATATAACAATGGGGTATGTCATGTCATTACCATAGTTGCATTAGAACGATTGACAGCAATGTACTAAAGTATTTTTTTTTAAATAAGCGAACATACGAGTAGGGAACTTATTATAGGTGTCAAATACAAAAAACTGTCGTCTTTCCAAATGGCTATTCAAGAAAAAGTACAAATTAAAATATTGCAGAACTTCTCTTAGGCTCACCGGTGAGTCCGACCGAAGTTGCGACTTCTTGTTAGCTCACTTTGAATTGCATAAATTATCTGATGGCATTATTGAACTGTTTTATACTTTGTAAGAATGTATCCAACATTCTATATTTGCTGAATAACGCTATCTATATAAGTTTTAATTGATCCCAGAAAACTTTGCCCTATTGTCTATTCTATTCTTTTGCAAAAAATTGTTATCTCAATCTAGTTGAATTTGTTCGTCCAGATTGAAAGAAAGACTATTCCGAAAATGAGAAAGAAGAGAGTCTTCTCGCTTCTGATTTCACAGGTTCGCCATCAGCATGTCGGTCGTCTGATGATAATATTTGTTGTTGGAGCACAAACACAAACGGGCTGAATCCTAATCGATATCTTCCCTAGTTCAAAAGCACCAAAATAACGGAAACTTTATTAAATGAAACTGACTCTATTCTTTTATACATCTCTTTTTAAAAACTGTTCAATAAATCCGAGAAAACTTATTTATATTGAAACCGAGATATTAACCAATACGCGCCATAGATGCTGCTAACATTATATTAAAACAAGTAATCTTTATTTTTTCAAATAGCATGAATATATTTGATTTTAGTTTAAAGAATTATAATTGCCAATAATACACTAATACACACCATAGCCATAGTTGATACATTTGAAAATAACTAAAAAACTCATGATATTGTTTGCACCTTTTACCCCTTTACTGAGCCAGAGTCTTCGTTGTACGGCCTTCCAACTCCAACTTCATTTTTAAATAAAAATAAATATATCATCACGGTTTATTACCCATTGCTGGGTGTGCCAGTCTGCTTTGTATAAAGATATCGGTAATGATAAAATATTTGCACCGTGCGGACGCTTACCAAGCGTCACCTCACGGGTACTCATTGCTGGCGTGGAGTGCATCACAGGGGTCAATTTTGCGCCATTTAAAATGCGACTTCATTTTTAAGTCATTACGAAATACCATGCGGAACAGGACCTTTTTATCAGATTTTTTAGGCCCTAAGCCATAATTTTTTACGGACCCTCCACCCTTTCTATAGTAAAGAAAAAACAAGTTCATATCTTTATATATTTATAATATAAGTTTATTTAAGTATATACCTAGTTAGTTTGTTGTGAAATCTTAGCAGATTGCAGATTTGATAAGGTGTTACTCCTCCTCAGGTCCAGCTGGCGATTTTGCGGAGCCTCGGGGGTATGTTAATAGCGGGGCCACAAAATATTTGTAAAATAAAGATTCTATTATTAAATTTTCTTAGATATTTGAATGTGAGCACGGGGCAACGGAAATAATTCTAGGAAATAATATCTGCATGAATTATACATTGTATTGGTCAAGTTATAAATAAAGTAGAGCCTTTATATCTTGGTATAATAAGAAATCAAAATTGAAAAATAAAGTAGGTAAATTTAAAATTATTTCATAGCAACCGGGACTGGCGGGCGCCATGTCAAAGCGGGTCTTAGGCCATGGCCTTGTGGGCCTAGGCGGTAATAAGGCCCTGATGCAGAACGGAAGAGTTGATCGCGCATTTATTCCCTAATTTCAAGTATTATTTATATATTTATTTACTCCTTCCTAGCCATCCCTAATCGCCCTTTCCAATTTAGAATCGAGTGCAGTGGAAGTTTGCTAGTTGCCTTCGAGCATATATTGACTATACAGTGTTCCACACTCTATGTTCAGTGTAACGGAGATAGCCAATGTTATTCTTATGGACGTTTTCTATACCATGTTGCCAATTTTGCAATGTAATGGGATATTGAAATATTCATAAATTTTCATTGCTATACCAAAATTAGTTAACACTGTACAATTTAAGTTTTATGGGGGTCTCTTATTTACACAAGGGCTTATTGTATTTCTTTTCATCCACCTTTTTGTTTAGATACACTGAAAATACACCAGTCATAAATACATACAATAAATTACCCAGAATATTTCATCTCATTTTGGGTATAGCTTGTTCGAAGATATTTCGTTATAGCTTTAACTTACTAAGCCTGTGGTGGACCGCACACAGCAAGAGATTGTACCTGTTGGCGCTCAGGGTAGGATTGCAAAATATTTAAATTCGGAAATCTCTAATCTCTGTGCGTATTACGTATTTCAGATTTACTTGAAATAATAATGAATTCGCAAAATTAAATTAAGTCTTTGACTATTATCAGAAATATAAGATGAGAAGAATCGTCCTTGACCGGTATTAATACATATTAGGGAAAATAAGATACCAAAGGCATACCTAGTTAGTAGGTATATAAATGAGTTTTGAAAAATTTTAAATCAGTAGTAATACTAACTTTCGTACTGAGGTCAACAATATACGTATTTAATATGTGGCGACCATTTGAAGAAGACAATACTGATGTTTTACCAGTTGAAAATTGTGATAAAATTAAATTGATATTAATAATATTAGCAAAGACTTTATTATCAATATTCAAGACTCAATTGACGATAGTGAAATGGATTATGATAGTGACAATGATATTGTTGAATAATTACATATGTATACCAGTGTAATATTATGTATTTATTGTTATGTATGGCACTATTGTTTAATTGCATTATTTAATTAAATGACGAATTGTTATACAATGATACTTTTATGTAACATTTTTTTTTTTTTTTTTTTGGTTCATTATCATTAATAATATTTGTGCAAAATTCTCTGTTTCATTATTAAAAATAAAATTAAATTGGGAAATGTTGAATACATACCTGTCCTTTCACCCCTATAAATCAATCTTAAATCCCTAACAATAGACCCGCTGAGAGGGCCATAACGAAATATCTTCGAACAAGCAATATCTATTTTGCTCTTTCAATCTTGTAGATTTATGGCAGGTAAATATGGCAACACGGTATGATATGACTAGCGAATAAAAGTTGACGTTTAAATTATTTTATAGATGTGTGGTTTCTTTTGAAATCCTAGAGATGAATAGAATTATACGAAATATTCAGGTATGAAATTTTTGCATGAACCTATTTAAATACTGGACTAGGAAAGCACAGAAATACATTACTATGTCTGGCTGAAAATAGATGGCCGACTAGGGTACCTGAATATCAAAACAAGGGTGCGTTTAAAATATTTTAAACATTTTTCGTATATGTTGATCATAACAAAATATTTTGATCTTTAAACTACAGGGTGGGGCAGAAAAACCTATCCGATTTCAAATCCCTTTTTCCCAGAAGAGGGAGCAGGTAGAGTAGTGGGGTAAAAACCGTTAGAAAGCCGGTTTCATGCCATTTGTCAGTAGTCAACATGCCTTGGTCTGGTGAACATCGTGCTTTTGTTATTGAGCGGTTTATCGAATGCGGCGGTTCGATAATTGCTACACAACGTGCTTTTCGAATTCATTTCGGACTCGGGCGTCATGATCCTGTTCCACATCACGCTACGATTAAAGTGTGGGTGTCAAATTTTAGACAGACGAGTTCAGCATTGAAAAAGAAGTCGCCTGGACGTCCCAGGACAGCAACAGGACCTGAAAACGTGGCCAATGTGAGAGCCGCGATTGAACGTTCCCCGCGTCGTTCGGCGCGAAAACATTCGCTCGCTTTGGCGATTTCCAACCGCAGTATTCGGCGCATTTTGCACCGGGACCTCAAAATGCATCCCTACAAAATGGTTGTTGCACAGGAATTAAGTGAAAGGGATTTTGAAACCCGTACGAACCTGTGTCGCGATCTCCGAGAACTCCCAAACGACGATGTTGTGCTCTTCACGGACGAAGCCCATTTTCACCTTTGTGGTGCCGTTAACAGGCAGAATTTTCGATATTGGAGTGACGAAAATCCTCGAGAAATCCATCAGGAACCCCTCCATAGCCCAAAAGTGACTGTGTGGTGTGCTCTTTCCCGCCTAGGCGTCTGGGGGCCTTACTTTTTTGAAGAAAATGGGCAAACCGTAACGGTCAACAGCGAGCGCTATTGTTTCATGCTGGAAAATTTTCTTAGACCCAAAATGGAAGAAAATGGCGTGGAAAATGTGTGGTTTCAACAGGATGGTGCAACCGCCCACACATCGCGACGATCAATGGACATTCTCAGGGAACTGTTTCCCGGTCGCCTCATTTCCCTGAGAGGTGATCTTGACTGGCCGCCGCGCTCACCGGATCTCACTCCATGTGACTTCTTCCTTTGGGGTTACCTCAAATCGAAGGTTTACCAGCATCGACCAAGGACCCTTCTTGCTTTACGAAGGGAAATTGCTCGGGCAATTGAAGAAATTCCTGTGGAAATGACGGTGAAAGTCATGGAAAGCTACCGCGAGCGCCTAAATCAGTGTATCCGCTCCCAAGGACGACATTTGAGTGATGTGCTTTTCAAAACTTAAATTTAAAAATGGCATAAAATTTGCGATATGTTAATAAAAAAATTTTTTGACAAGTTGAGTGGTTTTAATTTTATAACGTTTTGAAATCGGATAGGTTTTTCTGCCCCACCCTGTATTTAGTTTGGCAATTCTATGAAATAGGATTATTTTTAATTTCCTCTAATAGTAATTCCGACTCGAGGGTTGCTTACACCTGAGGCGAACGAACTAGAATTTGCATTATTAAATTTTTGTAAATACATCCCTGAATCCTGTTGCTAAGGTCTTTTTAAATGCCTCCTGGTATTGAGTACAATTCTAATCTTCTGTAACGAAATACATAAGGGCCAGTTTCCTTTCAAATCAAATATAGGGAAATGTTTTCAAAAGAAACCACATCTATTAAATAATTTAAACGTCAACTTTCATTCGCTAGACATACTACACTACATAAGATTCCACACTGAACATAGAATGTGAGACACTGTATAGAAAAGTAATTATGGTGTGTTTCAAGATATTTGCAAATCTAAAAAACGATGTAGCGGTACTTTCTCAAAATCTCGCTAATTAATATACCTGTTTTTATTTATAATTTGTGAAAATTTAGTGTCATATTCTTTGTTCTCTATTTCTTAAAATTCAAGTAAAATTTTAAATTCCACACAAATATTTCGTGTTCTGGATTTCAAATATTTTGTTACAACCCTATCATGTTACCTATCAATCCCATTTAAGAAGCCATCCGCTGCGTAAGTCGAGGCTGGTACGTTTGCAAATATCTTCAAACAAACTAAACCTATACCAACACATAGTACGTTGTGATCGGAAGATATGCAATAGGGGGGATTTGTGGGGCTGGAAGTTATGGCGTATTGTGGACAGCGTTTTGTTGTGTTATTATTATATTATTACTTGTCATTTTACTGCAATCCTATTTTGTGCGTGTAGTTTGCAAGTACGTATATCTCGGAGTATATATTTATTTATATACTAGACATTTGTAAAAAAGGTAATACAAATATTAAGATAGTACGCAGTCCGCAATACAATACGGTTTCCGTCCCCACAAATCTCCCCTCCCACCCGCATATCTTCCGATCACAACAAACACCACAAGGCGAAGGCAGCCAATAGTTCTAGTCAGTATATGCTCGAAGCTAGTTGCCGTTACTATATGTTTGATATACAGTCGGTGGCGTTTCGAAAAAAAATATAATCATTATTATTACTATACAGTGTTCACTTTGGCATAAAATTTCTATTTTTCAACAGACCATTTCAATTAACTAAACAAAAAAATTCAACGAGAGGTTCTCAAATTAATTGAATCCAACTTTTTTTTTTCAATAGTAATATAAATTTGTTTTTTCCATATTCAAGATAGAATATAATTCTTAATTCAATCATATTCTTACCCTCACATAACGATATTTTTGAGAAAAATGTATTTAAATTTTATATCAATTTTATTTAAATATGATTATAATAACATAAGAGTGCCACAAATGAAAAAAGTTTATATTACGTTTTTTAAGTAGAATTAGAACGCCGTGAATAAAATAAGAGAATATTTTCTTTCAGTAATTGATACTTTTTTATTAAATGTTAACACACATAAAATATTCAAATATTTCATCCATAATAAATATCGTCAGATCATTACAGATACACCTATAATTTTCCCTGATATCATTTATCATCCAAATCTGGAACTAATTCAAATTTGTCACTGTAATTACGGTAGTAAAATATGAAATAATCATTGTTAATATCGTATTATTACACCAAGTAATAATTCATTTATTATAGCCTAAAAACTTATCGCCAAATTGACAATTTATCGAGAGAAAAAATATCAACTCTTGTTAACTGACGATTGATATCGCGAAAAAACAATAATTCCTAATAACAAGTCGGTATTAGTTGAAAATGAATACAGGAAAAAAAGTAGGGCATTGATTTTAAATTTCCATCAACTGTATATCTCTTGAGTTAAACAACGCTCTGTTGATTAATTAGCGTTATTTTTCCCACTAATTTACTTCTTACGAATTGCTGCGTTATTAGCATGTCAGGCCGAAAATGAGGACTTTTTTCAATCACATTTCCAATTAACATATCGTACATACATCACACATGGGACCCAAGTGATATTAGGTTTGTTCGTTTTGGTACCAAGATTGTTTCGTACAGGATGTCCGTCTATACATAAACCAGCAAATATCTTGCTTATTATAACTTAGCGATAGCAATTATACAACAAAAATTATTATAAATTACCCCCTCTACAACATTTTGGAAGTAGTTCAATATTATTACTTCCAGTTTCCAGTAATTGATAGCAACTTTTCATTTTCAAATAGAACACCTTATATATTTTTTCAAATTCGAAAAGTGCATGAAATTTTGTGTTCGACAGTATAAAAACAATCATTATGTTATATTATTAAAAATACAATGGCGAATGATAAAAAATATTACATTTTTTATTAAAAGCAGGTTTTGCATATCTGTTATTTTACATTACACCTTTCAAATACAAAGAAAATTAATTAATTAATTCTTCAGAGTGATGTACATGTACTTCGATACGATATTTACCTAATCATTATACCCTGCATTTAATGTCAAATAATATCATTATAATACGTCTTATTCAAGAAATTGGGTTGCTAAGCCTCCTACATTTAATAAAAATTCGCTATTGTATTTTTTAATAATATAACATGCAGGGTGTTAAAAAACAAGTGTATCACATTTATAGAACAGAGAAAAAGTCAAAATAAGTTTTATAAAATGTGTATATATACAAGGTAGTGAAAAATGATTTTTTTTACGGGATTTACCTCTACTATCTCGAAAACTATAACAGTTGCCACTTCAATTAAATTATACTTTTTGTTTACCTTTGAGAGGTCATCTTAGATGTGTTTTTGTTTTTCAAAAAAAAAAATCAGATTGTACTAAGTAAAATGTTGTGGCGACTTTGACCAATATTTAATTTTCAAATAACTTCTTAACTATTAGAAAATTGTTTCATATTTAATTTTATTGTATTTTCATATTCTATTTACTGGCATAGACAGTTTTGTTCGATCACTATCTTTGTCAGTTTTTCTTCGCTTCTAATACAAAATGACCTCTTTCTCCGAAACAGTTCATTTTGGTCTGTTCGTTTTGCTGCTTTGCGTCTATGGTTTACTGCCGCTTCAATATATTTTCTATGGACACGGCAGTAATACGGAAACGCAAACTAGCGTAACGAACAGACCTATTGTATAAAACTTTTCGACTTATTTTGACTTCTTCTTTGTCCTATAAATGTGTTACACTTGTGCTTTAACACCCTGTATGATTGTGTTTCTTGATAGATAGCAAATTTCATGGATTTTGTTAAATTTGAAAAAATAAATACGATGTACTATTTGAAAATTAATAGTAACTATCAATTGCTCGAAAACCGAAAGTAATAATATTGAACTACTTCCGAAATTCTTAGTTAATATTATAATTTAATATAGTTAAAATCGCTAAAAGTAATAATAAGCGAGATAATTCCTGGTTTATTTATAGACGCACACCCTGTATATAAAACTAGCCTAAAATATTATATAAAAAGTCTGAACGTATCTCTGGAAAAAAATATTCACAGATCACTTGATTATTACAATAAACATTTTCATACTGAAGCCGGGTCCACATTGAAGCGAACATATACTACGTTTACATGCAGTTTTGAAAATGGTTTCAGTTTTCAGTCAAAATTATGCAAAACTGTTTACATGCAGTCTTGAAAACAAGTTTAAAAATTGATTTGAAATCAGTTTCGGCGCATGCGCATTTAGCTGATGCAAGTGACAGGTCCTCTTCACTCCAAATACTTCGTTTTGCTATTATTCCAATTATTTTTTATACTTTTACCACTACGCACTAAAACTACACAACTGTCAGTATATTTGAAGGTTAGTAACACAAAGCGACAGAAACGTTATGCTCTGTACGCATGCGCAGTATCGAAATTGAATTTTAAGTGTTTACATGAGTAGTTTTGAAACTAGTTTTCAAGTCCAACCCATGAATTTTAGTTTTGGTTTGAGATAATTCAAAACCGTTTTGACACTGTATACATGGCGTTTTCAAAACTAAAAACGTTTTAAAAACGGTTTCAAAACTGCATGTAAACTCAGTAATTGTTAGCTAACAGAGTTTGCTAACATGTTTGCTAACATTTGTTAGCAGATGTAGAATGTTAGCACGTTCGTAGTATAGTCTGTTTTTAAACTACAGACAGTGAATAGTGTAGTTACATTTACACTGTAGAAAAGAAAGTTACTAGATTTATTCGGCACTAAAGAAAAGAAATAATCTACCTATATGCAGTGCAACATAATAACAATGTTAACAAAAAATGATGTTCCATGAATAGGCGGTAAACTGTAAAGAAATAAATGTTATTGCGATTTTCAAACTTGCAAATACGTCTTATCAGCTTAAAATGTATATTTTGTATTATAAAATAAGTGTCTAAAATTGCAGAAATGTTTTTCTGGAAATTAGTATCCTGGGGAGAAAGTTTGGATCCAATAAATTTATTAAAAATTTGATGGTGACATTCTCATGAAAACTTTAAAGCCACTGCCGTTTTAGATTTGCAAATCTAATGAAAGGAAAACTTCTTTTTCTTTTCTTAAAACTATGGCGAACATATTTTGTTGTAAATGTGTGGACATCATAATGTTGACTAAAATTCTTATCAACAATTGTTCGCGAACTATGTTGCTAAACATTTGTTCACTAACGAAAAATGTTAGCATTAACAATTTTTCATACAGACATGAATTTCCTATATAGCGTTTTATCTGCATCCATTAAAATATAACAGTTTTAAATGATATTAAATTAGAATAATGAAACTGATTACAATTTTATCCATGTATTTTTTAATTTTCATTTAAATTGGGTTGATGAAATTTTTTAGAATTGGACAAATATTTAGTATTTATCATATTGTATTTTTGAAAATTCGCGCAAAACTGCCTCTTGTAGGTAAATGTATTCAAATGTTGTGAAAGAAAAAGGTTTCCGTAGTTCTGTTTATTATTAAAGAGTATGCGAATTGAAAAGAACATGTACAATATCATTAAATTAACTGAAAATGTAATTATTGTGTAAACAAGAACAGGCGTTTCAATATGAAATGAAAACAAAAAATATAACTACATGTGATATTTACATTAAATAATACATTTCTACTGTTTGTTTACATAAAAACCGAATTCGATCCAATATTTAATTACAATATTTGTATTTTAATTACGATAGGTAAACATATTATAGGTACTATTTTAAATTCAATCATATTCTTTATATATATCAAAGTTTTACTCAAAAACTAATTATTACTTTTCGAAGACTTTTGCATGAGATATAGAGATGCATAATGTTTAATTTTAAAACTAGTTTTACAAAGTTTGCCTCCACATATTATCCATGAAATCTACCTTACGCAAAACATAAAAAACTCTGATTCAATATACAAATATGTCATTTCTTATTTTTCCTCAATCGCATTGCAAAATAAGAATAAAATATCACCCAAAAAACCTCCTGGTCTCGTTGCGCTCAGTTTTGTTTTTTGTAAATGGAGATAAATTTGAATAATTTTTGTAAAAATAAGGTAAGTAATTTGAAATGATTTTTTTTAAATACTGCATATTCATACAGCTCAAAAATAATATGTATTGGTTTTACAGAAATTACATTACATAATCGCATAACTATTTTTTTTATTATTATTATAAAGAAATATTCGAATACAGTGGTACTAAAATGTACTCCTTAAGTAATGTATCTTTAAATTTGTGAATATTCTTTTTGTTTCGTCAGTATATCTACTACGCTGAGTTGCTGAGTACTGTATTCTATTGCAATATGTACCTACTTGAAGTTGAGAATTGCCCTGTATAGTTTTCATAACAATCATATTATTAAATTCGCAAATATTATGTATCTGTATTATATAATATACTGACGTCACTCTCTAGTTATTATATTCTATAGAACATAATTTTTAAATAACTTTAAAACATTGTAATGGTCATTAAAACCAATTTAAATGCCTTAATTGAAAATCCTACCTTTCACTAGGATTTGAAATTAATATCAAGAAATATATTAATTAAAATCTAAATTTTAATTAAGTTTATGAATTACATTACTTATTATATTTTATGGAGTCTCGTGGCTGCGTGCCTAAGTGTCAGGTCGCAAATCTGGAGAACCGGGTTCGATCCCGACCGACGCCAAACATTTCGAATTTTAAATAGCACAAAATTGACTCCTGTGGTGCACTCTCCACGCCAGCAATGAGTGCCCGCGAGGTGACGCCTGATAAACGCCCTCACGGTGAAAATATTTCATCATTACCGATATCTGCGTACAAAGCAGATTGGCACACCCAGCAATGGGTAATATATAAGCAGTGATGTTATATTTATTTATTTTAAAAAAATGTAGAAATGTTTATTCTGAAATTGAATGAACAATAGATTTTTAAGGTATCAACCGATATACTCGTACTTGTTCTATTTTGTGGAAAATACGCGGAATATCATTTAATAAAAACCAAATACTTCCATGCTGTTTGGTGTTTTTTTCTGTTGTTTATTTCATGAAAGCTTTAACGGATTAACAGAGTAATGGATTTTAAATTTTTAGTTTGATTTATGAAATTTTTATTGGAAAAAATAATTGTGTGGTGGAATAAATGGTTAAGAGATTAAACGAGATTTGGTATAAGAATGAAATAAATCGTATCATCATATTACACGCGGAACGAATTGTAGAGATTTAAAATTAATTGAAGAAAATTTTTCATGAAACTGGGATTGTTCTATTGACATATATACATTTGTACCTAAAAATACGAGTATACCTGTTCAATATAGAAAAATATGTAAATATAAATGTATCTGCATTTAATCATTATTTGTATTAATTTTTATAAATCATTGCTAGATACTAATATTCAAATGTTTTAAAATTTTCCTACAATAATTAACATTGGATGATCTAATAAAACTATATACGAGTATATACGTGTTTCGAAAAAATGTTCTCATTTTCAATAGTAAAATTTTACGTGAAACCGCATTAAGAGGTCAAAGAAAAATTAAAATTATTCAACATGGAACTCTGAACCACGACAGAGAACTTTACGACTCTAAATATTCAATTCCTTAAGCAGGTAATCTTTAGTATTAGTTTTTGTAAAACATTATTACAAAGTAGAAACTAATCCAAATGTTATAGAAATTCTTTCATAGCTGATTAATTTTAGTTGATCTGGTTTTAATGATTTTCATTTCATCCCACAGAAGTTCGACAGGAAGCAATAATAAACAATGGAAAAATAAGATAAAATATTCAATTTTGGTGTTTTGTAATTTTCTTTAAGAATTATAAGAGGAATATAATTGGTTGAGTACATTAATTTGTACTAATCAGTAGGTGCAATGTGCAATCATACTTTTTTTTACTTTTCCATGATACCTATATTGATACGTTATCAATTTTTTTAAATAAAAAATAAATAAATATAAATGTATCATCACGGTATATTACCCATTGCTGGGTGTGCCAATCTGCTTTGTTCGCAGATACCGGTAATGATGACATATCTGTACTGTCATAATAATTCTTCATACTTTTTACCAAAGTTGAGTTAATAAATTATCTATAACCCTTTCAAAAATTATTTCCTTCGTCTTCCGTTTTTTTTTTTTTTTTATTTATGCCCTTCTAGAAATTTTTGTTCTTCTTCTATGCTTGTGTATATGAAAACAGGAAACTTGTACTGACCTGTGTCCAGCCGTCAGTTCGGACAGTGGCTCGCCATCCAAAAGCCACTTGAATTGTGGAGGCGGAGAACCAGTGGCAGAACAACGCAAACTAACATGGGGGCCGGGGCGTAATGCTTGTTCAATGAAAGTGTATTGAAGCTCTGGAACTGTATCTGAAACAGGGATTAAATAGAACATTCCGTATATCAAGTATTATACAAAGTTTTTATTTCCAAAGATGAGGCTTAAAATTGGGTTAACTTAAACTTAATATTCGGCACTAAAATTTTAGCCCCAAATTATTCATAATCCCAGAAAAGAATTACAGTCTGGTAGCCTGCTTAACAGTTTTCTGGGTTCTAACTAACTACCTTTATTTATTAAACATCATTATTTCTTTTTCATTTTAATCAGGTAGAAAACCAAACAAGTTCAACTATTTTTTAAATAAATAATGGGTACACGCAATAAAACTTTGTACTGAATATCTTATATGTCGGGGAAAAAATACCACAGTTATACAATGAAATATTTTGATATGAGAACTTTTTTTTCTATTTTTCTGAACCAATTGTGAGATGGTACACTTTTTCCTTTATATATAATACACAAGTTCTGTCAAACTTATATCTTTTTTAATACTTACATCGATATATTTAGGCAGTGGTGAAAATTTAATACAGATTAACACACTAAAAAAAATATTAAAAAATCTCTTCTTTCGCGGTAAATAATATAAAATAAAAAAGAAGGTATAAATAGGAACAAAAAAAGATAATATACACAATATGTAATAAATGGTGAGTAAATAAATATATTTTATCTACACCTGTTTTATAATATATTGATTATGTACGTAACCATGGATACATAATACCGTTCATTATCCACGCCCCGTGGATTATGACTCATAATCCACGGGGCGAGGTTACATAAGTCACGGAACTGTCAAATTTATTGTTGAGGGTTCACAATCAACTTCATTTAGCGGTTATGCGCAAGCAAATATTCGCAAAACCGTTTCTGGGCTTGTGATAAACACGATTTTATGTGCCGACTTTTCTGTTTATTATTATTTATTACTCAAATTCTAAATTCTAGCGAAATTTTCTGTGTTAAAACATCAGAATATTTTAATTTCAAATTAATGAATTTTATAAATATATTACATTGTGCACATTATTTAAGTCAACATAATTCATTCCTTTGTACGTTTCACGGCATTTCATTCCTATATCATAACCTGAAAAATCAAAATAATTTTATTTGGATTTTTCACTACAAATTTAATTATAATTACTTACAATTAGGTTCAAAACCTATAAATATTCTATTTTCTTGTATTAAAAATACTCAACTATAGATTTTTTATAATATTTTTACGACAGTGAGTGACTCATTTCATAAATATATTACATTGTGCACATTATTTAAGTCAACATAATTCATTCCTTTGTACGTTTCACGGCATTTCATTCCTATATCATAACCTGAAAAATCAAAATAATTTTATTTGGATTTTTCACTACAAATTTCATTATAATTACTTACAATTAGGTTCAAAACCTATAAATATTCTATTTTCTTGTATTAAAAATACTCAACTATAGATTTTTTATAATATTTTTACGACAGTGAGTGACTCATTTCATTTCAGTTTGCAGTAATCTAACAGTTCCTGAACGATTTTGATGCTTAAAACTTGACGGAAGCGCGAAAAAACAATTTTAAATCGAAGAAAAAATTTTCAGTGTCACCCGGTATAATGTGATTTCAATTGCAGGTGTAGATAAAATATCGTATTCTACTAGCGTATAATGACTATTATTCACTCGGATGAATTACCACACTCGCCTACGGCTCGTGTTCTAAAATCATCCTCGTGAATAATAGCCATCATAATACGCTCGTTGAATAATATACTATAAAAGTATTGATAGGAATGAAATTACAAATGATTATTCATTTTTAATATTAAAATTTCATAATTTAATCATTTTTAAAATTAATGCTTATATTATTTTGCAATATTGTTTGAATATGTATGTCTTTTCTTGGAAGTGTATCTGATTTATGTATCTTCATCTGCTCAAAAAATGTGGCAATTCTTGCCACAAAGATTATACTATACACATAATATATATATATATATATATATATATATATATATATATATATATATATATATATATATATATATATATATATATATATATATATATATATATATATATATATAATAACAGCAGGTCTGGGTGTGCAAAGTTCTTAATCTAAATTTGATTACTCGAAAATCGATTTATTAAAATTTCATAGATACGTATTAAACGATTCAATTTCTTATAAGTCGTGGTAAATAATTGATTTGAAACCGCGCAGTATCATGCCCTGAGTACATCAGATGTTAAGAACTTGCGTAAATTCAAGTAATGACCACTGTAATACTAGTCAAATAAAAGTTAAATAATAAAAAGGTCTATATGAATCGCACAAGTGCCCATTCGCTCGAAGAAAAATACCGCGATCCAATCGACTTTTCACAACAGCAATTGCACTCGGCTAGTCCGCAGTCAGCTCTAGCAACGTCAAAAGAAACGTGATCGGAAAATTGAATAACTTCACTCAAATAAGGAAACTTTTTTGAATAGAGTTGTGGTTCAATTCGATGAAAATTGTTTACAATTCTCATACTGACGAATTGAAGTTAGGAACATTTCAACCCAACACACAGCATAAAAAGAAATCAGGTTGTTCCCTATACAGTGCGTAACAGTGTGCACAAAGTGACCGGTTATAGTTTATGTACATATCTTGAATTCGAATTTCAGAGGTCAACGTCATGGAACAGAATGAAGGATTTTTTTGTCTTTATCTGAAATGCTAAAAATTATAAGTATGACATAAAAGTATTTGTTATTTTTCACGTGTTTAATTGAGGCCCGTACTGATTGTTTGTAATTTGATTGATAAATAAATTATTTCCACTTTTAATTTTAATTTAAAATAATATTATCGTCTTTATTATTTTTTGATATTAAAAACATCTGAGGGATATAAAAATATAACATCCAGGACTTTTGGTACTGTTAATGTTAATAGGAAGCGCATTTAGATAATAAATATTTGCTTTTTGGTGTTAATAGAAGCGGAATAAGAATATAGAGATTGAGGGTGCACAACCCGTGGTTCATTTTCAAAAGACTATTAGCACGTAAGCTGATTAGCGGTAATTTGAAGTGAAAAGTGTAGGCGCAATTTTTCGGAATGAGTGGATACACAGGAAGCACAACGTAGCGTGTTTTTAAAATGATTTTATAATCCGCGTAGTATGAAAAACACGGCCAAGTCTTTAAACGAGTTTTACCGCATGATAAATAATTCCATTAAAATTTACTTCTTTATTTGGAACGCTGGCAGAACATTTAAATTAATGCTATAATTAATATTAAAAGTAGATGTGTAATAAAAAATACAAGACGCGGCGAAAAACTTGAAAATTTCTTTCAATAAACGTCGCTCTTTTTACAGATGTTTGTTTTGCTAATTTATATTTTCCTATTAATATTCATTTGCTGCTTTTAACTAACATGTTTCTCCCAACATAACATAAATTTAAATTTTTTACTCAGTCAACGTTTGTAATTCACACAATTTAGTTTCGAATGTGGACATTTAATTCACTTAAATTAAATTATAATCTAGATCTTGATTTTATTCCTCAAATATGTATATAACAAGAGTTTATGTGGCCGGTTGCACCAATATTTAATTGAGAATTGAAGAAAAATTAAATTAAAATCAACATTTCTATACGTATAAAATAATATATTATATGTGTTGATTTTGTTTTAATTTTTGTTTAATTACCAATTACAAAATTGGTGTAACCGGTCAATAGACTAGTTAAGGCAATAATTCATTATTCATTAACTAGATCATAAATAAATAGATCTACATTCTAGAAATTAATTTCCTGAATGTTGTCCAATTCATAAATTAGATCATGAACTAGATCTTCACCAAAACTCCTGAAATAAACTTCAAGTACATATAATTCTTTGCAATCTAAATCAATTAGTCAATATTTCGAATAAATAAATAATTTTTTTCAGTGCAGACTAGTTAGTTGTGCCCAAAAATTAGACCATAAACTAGATGTTACGTACTTTAATTTCACTAATAAATAACTTGCAAATAATTAAATTTCCGGAATGATGACCATTTAATTCAATTCATAATATTTATTATGAGATATAAATTTCAAGAATACACATATATCAATTGATCTAGTTTTAAAACTAATTCAATTTGTCAATATTCCTAATTTGGAGTAATTTCAAGAATAGTGATAAATTGATCTAGTATCGGATTCAAAAATATAGTGAGTTGAGTTTGAAACTCAATAACTTGCTTAAAAAATTGTAAAATTATGAAACACTTTCAATTTGGACTATACATTTTTACGTAATTATACTAATTTTCGTATTTTTAAATTATAATTAATATACAAATAATGATAATATATTATAAAAAAGGTATAATTCATTTGTTCAGTATTTTATTTAAATGAACAGTATTGTGTTTTTTTTCATAAATGTTCAGTTTTAATAAGAAATGAGGATTAAAAATCTTCGGGATATCAGTCAACAGGATTTATTTATTATGACTTTCTTCAGGGATATGTCTATAAAAGCAACATAAAAATGATAGTTGCAGTCAATATACAAATGTTTCAACCTTTAAACATTTGTATATTGACTGCAACTATCATTTTTATGTTGCTTTTATAGACATATCCCTGAAGAAGGCAACTGTGTTGCCGAAACGTTGGAGTTGTCATAATAAATAAATCCTGTTGACTGATATCCCGAAGATTTTTAATCCTCATAATTCTCCACAGTCGATCAATTTTCTCTTATTATTAATAAGAAATGTTCAGTAAAATAATACTTGTGCATAGGGTTTCACGGGCTTGGCTTGAAGCTTGAAAGCTTGGCTTGGCTTGGTTTGAAAAAGCTTGAAAAATCAAGCCAAGCCTGCCGTTCAAAAAAGCTTGACTTTTCAAGCCAAGCCAAGCTTCTGTTCCACCAAGCCCAAGCCAAACCAAGCCTAACATTTAAAAAAGCTTGAATTTTCAAGCCAAACCAAGCCTTCGACTGTCAAGTAGCTTGGTTGAAAACAAGCTTTTTCAAGCTTTTCTTCAGAAATGTTGTCGAGGCCGACAAATCCGTAATTTTATGGTGGTAACGTACTTTCTCATTGCTTCGGCACATTTTTGCGAACTTCTAAGAATTGAAGTTTCCAAAAGGACCAGCCTTCATTACCTGCCAGTCCAGTAAGCTACACAACATTGTAAATAGGAAACTATACCCTTCATCATTCTTATTATGCAAAGACCACTTATTTTCTCAATTTGAACCAACTAGTCGCACATTGTAGAACGCGCACACAATTAAGTATACAAAATAAATTTATGATGTTGAAAAAGTTTCACAAATTTCGGTAATAACGACATATTCGTATCGTTGAGGGTATTTCCTTGTGTATTATTTGAACATGATTACTGTAATTATATTTATGTATTTAACTTAGTACTCAAAAATCAGTAGAAATTTCATAAGAAGAGGCGAGTAGGTATTTATGTCACGAACAAACAAAATTTCGGGGAAATTTCCGTCTATGGGGTTTTATGATTTCCAGATGTATTTGAAGTAGGTATAAAAGTCTCATCCCATTGTACATTCCAAAATATTTGTGTATTTATTTGAACACTGTTGCGTGCTTGGAGTCTTGAGTTTTTTTTTTTTATTTATACAGGATGAATATGAACTGTATAGTATGACAAACAGTTTGTTGGGAGGTCATTTCGAGTAAAAATGAACTTAAGTCCTATTCATTTTACTTATTAAAATAAATAAAGTCCAACTAATGCATATGATTACTTGAATAGACGCAGTCAACGAAAATAATAAAAGACACATACAAATTGAAGGGTAAACATTTAATAAAAGATAATAAATTTATGTTGATTCTTTACTCTTAAAAATAAAATAAATAAATAAAATATTTCAATATTTTTATATTTTAATAATTACAAAGAAAAAACACTTCGTGTGAGTTTCATAAATTTTATTGTATCGTTTTGTTTATCTTTACGCATAAGAAGATATTTTTCAATTGTACCACAATAAATTTATGTAAAACAAAACGTGATTTATACATTGTTACGATACAATGAAACATCGATATAACATATCGATATATTGATACATCAATATTCCAATACATCGATATATATCGGATTTATCGGTATATCGATATATTTATTTTAATTCACATCGAATATTTATATTAAAATCTTGATACCGAACAACTACTAATGGTTTTCAAGACCTATATACCTACTGTGCGCATGAGCATTTATAAAGCTTGAAAGCTTGAAAAAGCTTGAAATAGCTTGAAAAGGCTTGAAAAAGCTTGATAAAGCTTGAAAATCAAGCCAAGCCTAAAATATTTAAAGCTTGAAGTTTTCAAGCCAAGCCAAGCTCTGTGTTCATCAAGCCCAAGCCAAGCCAAGCCTAACATTAAAAAAAGCTTGAAGTTTCAAGCCAAGCCAAGCTTTTTTATTTCAAGCCAAGTAGCTTGGCTTGGTGAATCCCTACTTGTGCAGTATAACTTAAAAATGTTCGGTAAAATAATATTTGTTCTGTATAAAAACTATTGAATATTTGGTAAATTAATTTATGTTCAGTATTTAAATCAAATGTTCATTAACAAAATTAAATGTTCAGTATTTTGAATGCATAATATTAATTTATATCGACGTCGTGACGCCAGGCGTTGTTTTTAAGTATTCAACTATTCTCAAAAATCACTCACCGGAAAACTTCGACGGGTACCGTAAAACGGAGTTAATAGGAACTGTTTTTGACCTTTCGACTAATATAACTAATAACCTGTATATATATATATATATATATATATATATATATATATATATATATATATATATAACTTTAACTTTTTTATATAAGTAATAGAAAAAATGGCTCATAAAATTTTATTATTTTACATATACTATTTGATGGCAGATGTAGATATTTTTTATAAAGTCAGGTTTACAAGATACGACTATCAACTTTTATTTTTCAAATGGCAACCGATAATTATTTTAATAAAATAGAAACCGCCATTTTTTCTATTTTCAACGATGTATTATTTTTTATTAATGTATTTGAAAAATTTCGAGAAAAATGAGATAATTTAAAAATATTAGAAATAATATTTGTTTAAAAATTATTTCTAATATTTCTAAATTATCTTATTTTTCTCGAAATTTTTCAAATACTTTAATAAAAAATAATACATCGTTGAAAAGAGAAAAAAATGACGGTTTCTATTATTATTATAATTATAGGTTGCTATTTGAAAAATAAGAATTGGTAACATTGCCGTAAATTTAAGTAGATGCAAAATTTTTAAAGTGATTGTTAAAAGTGATAAATATAGTGTAATAGTATAGAAAATTTGTGAAAAAATATATAAAGCCGTGCAATAGCTAGCGATCTTTAAAACAAGCTATAAATTATAAGTGAAATATTGAATGCAATAGCCAAATATTCAATCTCACACATCTAAAAACTCTCAAGGTTATAACTTAAGTCAGTGTCAATTAACACTGGTTGGCGCGCTCTTGCTAGTTTACCAGTGTTCCCAACTCTAGTAAAACTAAAATTAAATAAAAATAAACGTTAACAATCAAAATGATTACAATTGAAGCTATTGAAAAATTACTGGAACCATTAAACAAAAATATCACTAATATTCAAAATTCCGTTGATAAGCTAAATAAAACAATGATCGAATCAACAAATAGAACTAATATAAAACTCGAAAATTTAGAAAAGGAACTAAAAGCAAAAGACGCTCAAATTGAGTCTCTAGAAAGAAAATTGCGGGAGAAGAATTTGATTGTTTTTGGCATTAAAGAAGAGAAGAATGAAAATGTAGAACAATTAATATTAAATCTTATACATGATAAATTGAATTTACCTAACATAACTGAAAACAGCTTTGATGATATAATACGGCTGGGAAAGTTTAATAACTTAACCCGCCGATTCTACTGGAATGTAATTCAAAGAAAACGAAGAAAGCTATATTACAAAATGCTAGACTGCTCAAAGGTCTCAAAATATTTATCGAAGAAGATTTCTCTCCCAAAGTAGTAAAAGATAGAAAAAATTTAAGACCACTGCTGATTAAAGCTAGAAAAGAAGGCTATAAAGCTGTTTTAAATCAAAATATACTCTATATAGGAAGAGATAAATATTTTGCAAACGACTTCACAAATATCAGTCAGGATAAGAAAGAAGAAGAAAATTAAATTGGAAACATAAATATTAGAAGGTTATCTACTTCTCTCCCTTCAGTATCGAATCCCTTTTCTGACGAAGAAGGTTCGAATCCACCAGAACAGTTAATTTCACCCATAATATCGAATGATACGAATAACAAGAAAGAAAATAAAAGTAATCAGAAATTAACAGGCCCGGATAGATAAGCACATTCAAACGAGGCTTCGTTCGCAATCCACTTCAAAAAACTTAAAGGTCAACAAGTAGACCAGTCAACGGTAAATTGTCACAATAAAATTTTATTTTGGAATATTCAGGGTATTAAAAATATATATTCAATCTAAACATTTCTGAAGAAAATCTCCTTTTGCAACATGAAATTTTATGTTTTACGGAAACTTGGGTTAATTTTGATTTTGTTGAAAATCCATCCTTCTTAAAAAGTTATAACAGATACGAACAAAAAGCCATAAAAGAAGCCAGTACCGTGAGGGCAATAGGTGGCATTATGGTTTTTTCAAAAATACCAACAGAGTACGTAGAAATTGTTGAAAGGGAAATACATTGGTTGTTTTTAAAAATTCGAAATAAAAGTCGAAAGTTTATATTAGGAATTACGTATTTCTCCCCTTCATTTGATTACGATACTCTCTTAGAACTTTATTCAGAAACTATACAAAATATAATAAACCAGTATCATGATTACTCTTTCATATTGACTACAACGCTCGCATTGGGCATCATAACGAAATAGAAGTGGAATGTTTGAACAATAGTATGTGGAACTCATCTAGATCAGCAAGCGACACAACAGTTAATAAAAGAGGAAAAGATTTAACAGATGTTTTCGAAAAGGAAAATCTAATAGTACTTAATGGTAGATCACTTAGCGATAATCCTGGTAAATACACATTTGCTAGTACTAATGGTAAAAGTACAATAGATCTTATATGGGTCGATATTAGTGCAATGCTACACTTTGTAGTAGATTTCGTTGTGGTCGATGAAATATTTGTATCAGATCACTTTCTTTACTCGATTGAAACATTAAATTTCACAAATTGTCATTATAATAACTCCGAAAAGAAGGGAGTGAAATTGAAAAGAACTAAATGGGACAATACAAAATTAGTACAATATCAAGAAGGATTTCAACAGACTGACATATTTCCTGCTACATCCAACAATATTAATGAAGAATATATCTTCCTTAAAAATGAAATCAAGCGAGTTTCTAGTAGTATCGGTATCACCACGAATAGAACAGTAATAAACAATTCCTTTAAAAGTTCAAATAAGAAATGGTACAACGAAATTACTGCAACTCTCAGAAGAACAACAAGAAGTCACCTCAGAAACTGTAGAAAACATGGATTCAATGAAGAATATCTAGCTTTATACACAAGGGCAAAAAAAAATATAAGAATCATATAACGGAGCAAAAGAGAAAATATGCACTGGAGGTGAAAAATAAACTACAAAATATTAGGGATCAGAGAGAGTTTTGGAAAACTGTTGCAACACTGAATCCCTCCTCCTGTTCAAATAACCCAATAAATATTGAAGAATGGGTTAGTTATTTTCAACAGTGGCACACCGACAATATTATCATTGAAGAAACCTTTTTTGACACCTACAATCCATTTCTTGATGACGAGATAAGTGAACGTGAACTAGAATCTGCACTGACGAAACTTAAAACAAATAAAAGCCCTGGATCGGATTGCATAATTTATGAACAACTAAAGAACTTACCAGCTGTTTGGCGAGATTTCCTAAAGAAATTGTTAAATAATTTCTTTCAACAGATTTACCTCATGAATTAAAATCTATTAAACTTACATTGCTACATAAAAAGGGAGATCGCAATGACAAAGCAAATTATAGAGGCATCGCCATATTAAATGCAATAACAAAATTATTTACACATATTCTAAACACAAGGATGCAAATCTGGACAGATAGTATGAATTTACTGCCAGAAGCTCAATCGGGTTTTAGGAGGAAGAGATCTTGTGTTGATAATTTATTTGTACTCAATACAATTATTCAAACGGCACTTATGTCCAAGAAGCAAGGAGTTTTCGCAATCTTTATTGATTTTAGAAAAGCATTCGATACAGTATCTCATAATATCCTCTGGAACAAGATCTATTCTCTAGGTATAAGTGCTAAACTAACTAGAACTTTTAGGAATATATATCGTGGTGCAACAATGAGAATAAACATTAACAACGAAGTATCGGATGAAATAAAAGTTAGTAAAGGGGTATTACAGGGCGAGTGTTCTAGTCCCTTACTCTTTGCTCTTTACGTGTCAGACCTGGAGCTTTATTTTAGAGAAAAAAATATAGAAGGTTATTTCATTAACCAAAAAACTGATATCCTTAGTCTACAATATGCGGATGATATAGTGATTTTGGCGAACTCTCAAGTAGATGTCCAACGCAAATTACAGGCCTTATCCGAATATTGCGATTCGCTAGAGCTTCAAGTTAATTTAAATATATTCCATTTTACTAAAATCTATCAACTTTCAACATAGGACATGCTACACAAACTACCCTTATTTTTTAACTAAAAATCCATTTAAATAATAAAAAATGGGGAGTTCCATTTAAAAAACTTTTTTGAATTTTGTAAACTTAAACTTTACGTTCACGTAGAAACTACAATTTTCAAAAATTGTCGATTATTAGTTTGTATTATTGTAAACAAAAGCTTTCTTTAAACTGTATTTACAGATTATAGAAATTCATTTCCATTCTCGAGATATAGTGATAAAAAAGTGGCCGTTATAAGTGAAAAAATCAAAAAAGTTTACTTACGCCGGAAGTGGTTGATCATGAGTAAATATTTTTTATGGTTCCATATGTAAAATACTCTGGTGAATTCAATGGTAAAATAAAAAATATAGCATTAGCAAGAAAGTTAGAGTTTACTTCCAGTCAAACCGGAAGTGCAACTGCTTTGAAAATAATTTAGCTGAAACGAGCATGTCGGAAAATCCCTAGATACTTAATTTCGTAAAATAATATTGAATAGTTTTTAAAATAACGATAGCGTAAAATCGCCCTGGGACAGCCCTGTGTATATATATATATATATATATATATATATATATATATATATATATATATATATATATATATATATAAATAAGGGTTTAATATTATAAAAACGCATTTTTTTTAAATAGTCGCTGGTCCTATATTCACCTGTAATTGTGGTGAACAGGAATAGTGATTTAATTTTTACTTTAATTCCATTTACAATAGTTCTGGGTGGAAATAACAGAAAGAAAAAATATATTATGTTGGATACTTATTTCAAGTAATTTATATTGATTGTGTTAAAAAATGAATATAAAACACACAATGTAAAAAATCACTTTTATTTATAAAAATAGAAATAAAAATATTTTATGTACAAACACTTGTGTAAATATATATTTTATAAAAATATTTTAACTTAACAATACTTTTTGGCATAAAAAGATTATTCAGGTACAAAATCTCTCGTATCTATATTTTCAAAATTATAAATTTCTTTTATTTTTATTATTCCGTATATCCTGTACAGCATTCGCGATTAAATTTGGGTCATGTTTCTTATATAATTTACGTCCACTATTTTTAAACTCGCGGCATCTTTTGTTCCTTTCCACCCCAGTAAATCTAAAAAAAATACATGCTTGGAACTAAAATTATATATCACATTTACGAATATAAACTGAAATGAACTGGTAAAATACATAAATAGGAATCTTTTATATGTAACATACTAAAATATTAGCTAATGTTACTTACATATAGCAAAAGTAACCCTACACTTGTTTTGCTTTTAAAAATGAACGTGTTTGACACAAAACTCTAGCTGAAGATGCATTTTTCATTGATAATAACACGTACATGACACCAACTATTAGAGAAAATGTTTCCAAACAATTTGAGGTTTTTCACAGCCATTTAAAACCAATATTACGGATATTACAGATTTTTGAACAAATTCCCATATTTTATTTCTATTAACCACGCTGGTTCCTATCCACCTCGTTTTACGGTATCGAAAGATACCGACGCCCATCGTTTTTGAATTTTCTTCGAATCTAAAACCGAGTTTTGCAGGCAAGAGTTTTAAGCGTTAACTTCGGTTATGGATTGTTTCTTTATTAAACTAATAGAAAAATACTGCACAAAAAATGTTTTGTACTGAACAAATTACCATTATTTTTATATTAATTAATTTAAAAATACGAATATTAATACGAGTGTAATTACGTAGAAATGTATAGTCCATAACTGATAGTAGGTTTCATAATTTTTGAATTGACTAGCTATATTATGAATCCAATAGTAGTTCATAAACTATATCAAACAACATTTTTGATTTTTATTTTACAAAATAAATACCTACTTAATAAATAAATATCTGAAAAAAAGCAAAAAAATATCTATACCATACAATTTTTTTATATTTTTATAATAATAATTATTTTAATTTCGGAAAGTTTAATATGAACGAAAATTAATGTAATTTACAAACATATGAAAATGTATTTTAAATAAATTAATATGTGGAATCGATAGTGGAAACAATTTGTACATTATATGCAACTTTATCACTGTAATTAGTCCTCGTGTCTTTCTCCATTATCGAGTGTTCCGCACTAATAAGCATTCGCACACACAAATTGGAATAGTTTATATCGGTTTTGTTCATTTTTCCTATATGGAATTGCTTTTCATTGCACTCTTATATACTGATATACGAGTATAACTCTGTAGGTATTTACCTCGATATCGAACAATGATCATTTTTCAGTTCTTTAAAAACAAGTAACGTAGATATAAAAATATATCATCACGGTAGTTATTTATCTGTTTCGTACGGATTTTGATAATGCTAATAATATTACTAACGTTGATTACAATAGTTAATAACAGTATAATATTAAATATTAGCATAATTTTACATTTAATATACTTTATGAATAATATAATTATGTATTTAGAGCTTAAAATGCGTGAAAGCGAAAAAAAGCCTTTTAAAAGGACCAAATAAATTCCTCTCGTCTCGTGTTAAAGAGAAGTGTTAGTATATTCCATTATTCAAATTGATCTACCAGCTGTACATGAATCTTATTGTGTTCTATGTTGCTTGCAAGATTATTTATCTATTATTGTGGTCAGGTTCTTAATATTCCGTAATATATTTATTGCACTTTTTCATTTCACTTTGTCACTATACTTGTATTGATTTAAATTTATATTTTTTTCACGGTACATATGTTCAGTCAGCCTTCGTGCTGCTCAAAATTTTCGACATCTCATCAAACGGTTAGTTTTTCGTTTTTTCTTTTTTTGTTATAGGTGCCTATTAAAAAAAACACCACCTATTCTGGATGATTTTACAACACTCCTGTATTCTGAAATTCTTAAACATTGTGAATTTATTTATCTGTTATTGAATTATTTAAATTTTTACCAACCCAGGTGAAGTAGCAGTAGCGCTATCGCGTCAGGGTCCAAGGGTTCCGGGTTCAAATCCCGGATAAAGCATGGCTGTTGTGTATGTCTTCTTTCATAATTTCATCCTCATTAGCAACATGGAAAAAGTAGCATGTTACAAATATTAAGACGAAAAACTATCTCTTGTCTCATCCCTATATATGATCATCGCTTATACAGAATGTATTAAAAAGTGTATAAAGAAATAAAATATTTGAATGTAAGTACAAAAAAAAATACACGTACAAGTACAAAAATATTTTAAACCATACATATGTCAAAGAGGCGTAAACGTTTAGCATGTATTCCAATATACCGGGTGTCTACTTGAAATCTGTTATATAGGAAATACAATGTTTTTTTAAATATTTTTCTGTAGTTACTTATTACTTACCTACATATTACGAGTAATTTGAAACAGAAATATAGATAATATTCTACACATAAATCACTAATCAGATTATATTTTGCACGTTTTGTAACCTGTAAATTCAAATTTGAATTTTAATAAATATTGCTCATTTGTAGCCATGGAATTTAATTATCTATCACTTTTATTTGAAATACTTCAATTGAAAATAAACCCTCATTTCCTCGTAATTGCGTAATAATATTTAAATCATATTAATACCTTTTTCATGAAATACAAAAGAAGTAACCATCATTCCCTAATAAGATTTACGATAATAGCTACCTTCTCGTCCTAATTTACCCCAACAAAGCTCTGTAAATTTTTGTTTAGTAACAAAATATGTAATTAGTATCGTTTAGTGCATTAGTTTTTAATAGGAGCAAATCTCCATTGATATTAATGAAAAGACACTGAATACCGCACTTATAAATTCGCACGTGCTTTGTCACGCGACGTTAGCATTGCAGAGAGGGTAGGGGAATGAAGAGGTGGTGTATCGCAGTCGGGAAGTTGGGGGAGACTCCACCTCAAGGGCAGACAATTTAATAGACTCGTTTATCACAGCACGTCTCTCCACAACTTCATTTTAATGATATTTTCTTTAATTCCAACCCAGGTAGTCCGTGAGAATTTTGACGCAAGGGTGTACGGACATTAAATTTACAACAGTATATTTAAAAATAGTTAATAACAACTAATTACACATTAAGAAAATAAAATTGTAATAATATTTATTTAAATATACTTTAAGTATTTTCAGAACTAAATTATTAAACTGGTTTCTTATTTTTTAAACCGGTTTTTAAACCGACTGACTTGACTGAAAAAGGTAACTTATTGTTGGAAACGTGCTTTTTTGTTGTTAAAAGCTATTTAAATCAAGTTTGTTATAACATCTGTAATAAGTTTGTAATATTTTTAAAAGTACTCAGACAAAGTTCTATGTTTTTGTATTCATTATCTGAGCGGTTGCGTTTCGAACCCGCTCTAACCAAGTTCTAACACGATCGAGAACAAATTCGAAAATTATTTATTATTATTTAAACTATTTTTCTCTGTAGTACTCTCGCCTTGAGGTGATGTCTAGTAATCACTCTCAACGTTAAAAATATAATGTTGTTGCAGGTCATAAGTAAATAAGTTTTTTAGACCATGTTAAAATTGTGTTTAAAAAATACCAATATTTGCCCTTTTACATTTTATGTCGTAGCTAGATTGTAAAATCCATCTTTTTTTAAAAAAATACCTGGTCATATTCTCAATAAATATTTGGACACTTTCGCTTAGAATTTTTCTAAATTTACCATAATCTAACTTGACGCACAAACTCACGCCGGGAAATTTTGTGTGACAGATTAGGCTACATGTAGAAAAAATCCAAACGTTATTATTTTGCAATTTAGCGCAAATAAAATTAACACATACAGAACGCCATTATTACATTATTTGAAAAAATTCTAAGGGAGAGGCTAGGTACAAATTTATTTATCTCGTTATAATTACAGAAATCCGTCTATAAAGACAGATTGTCGTACATTAAAAATTTAATTGATTAATACTAATTATTACCTTTTGCAACTTGTAAGGGCTCATAAAATTACATGTAGTTAGTACTCTCAGTAATGGGCAAAGTTTAGTAATGATGTAGAATATATTTTGAAATTTATTTGTTAAATATCAGGAACGCGACCTTTTTATTCATAAAAAGCGTCCTTTTCTATCTGACGTAATTGTAATAATAAAAGTTACACCAATTTAATATTCTTGGTAAATATTCTTAAGAGAGAAAGAAAATAATAATAATAAGCCGAATTGAAATACTCTTATCTAGCGTTCGCTATGGTATCGCATCACCGCTGTTCGCGTCGCCGTATTCAAGTATAAAATTATTTTATGAGAAAAGACAGGAAATGTGGGTTTACATGATATATTGTTGACGGAAGTTTAAACTCATTTCCGGCGCGGTTTTTCGCGCTTTGAAATCCGCCAGTGCCGACACAGCGGCCAGAGTTGGAACTAAAGGACGAAGTTAAATGTCCCAGCTAACTTTAACTCTGGTTAGCCTAGGAATTTGTACTTGTGTGTTTAAAATGGAGAGATATGTATTGTTGCAATATAAAATATAAACATGGTATAAATGCACATACATATACATATATGGCTTAAAGCAAGAACATCCAATGTCAACATTTCGTCATTTTGAGAAGGAAGGATTTAAAATGAACAAGAAACTTTTAGTTTTCATAAAACTGAAAGTACCGTTCTGTGAAATTTAATATTCCGTATTAGGTATTAATATTGATTCAGAGGTTTTTCTAACGTGCAGTTGGTTACAAAATGTGCAGTAGGAAAAGCAAATTGTGCATTGGGAAATTAAAATCTGTGCAGTTATTTTTCATTTATTTCGAAAAAGCCAAATAATTTTTTTCCCTCAGACTCTTCGCTTGTCTTATCCTCACCATTGGCATTGGCCTCAACAAAAATACCATTAGAGGTGCTCACGCTTATCATTGTGGCTTTCCGGGGATCTCATTCTAACAGAGAAGGCATGTTGTAATAAATATACAAAACCGCATTTTCGGAATCTACCGACAAGCTATTCCGAGACACGATTTTATATTTTTTAAATTTAATTCCGAAGAAATAGTTAAGAACTAACTCTGGAAGCGTCAGTTTCCGCAACTTTTCTATTTGTGGATGTTCTAGTATTTCTTTATAATCCAACTTGAATTGAATTAAACAAAGATCTTTCACCAAAATATTATAAACCTATACTCTGTTCCATTTAAGGCATTCAGTATTGTAGAGAATAGGGAATACTTTTAACCTCTCTGATTGGCTGAAATTGGAGACAAGTTTATCCAATGTAATTTCGGCTACTTAAAATTGGCGTTGATGCGAGCGACATCTGCTGAATGGCTTAAAGGGAATAGAATATACAGGGATTTATTTTCTTCTGCAGTGGGAAAAAATCTTTAGAATAACCTCTGTATTGATTGCAAATGACGCTAATTCTGTGATTTAGATTGTTTATTGCACTAAAGCCCTACCATTTTACTGACATGTCTACATTGATTAGTCACTAAAACGATTGTAGGTAGGCTATAGAATACAAAATTTGCAATCGTTTTAAATATTTATCTGTCATTTGAAATTAAGTTGAAGAGTTAAGTTAGTTAGAACTTAGTTATTAAATATATTAAAGTACTTATAGTTGACAGTAAAAATATAAAATTAACCAGAAAGCAATTTCTTTAGTTTTTGTGAAAAAAATTAGAGTAAGTAGAACACCCGCCATACTCGACTAATTTAACAATATGCAATGTTTGGATATTTTTTAAACTTAAAAAAATATAAGGTTGCTGCTGTAGTGCAATTAATGATTATATTGAAAGCATTCCAAATGCAGATTGGGTAGAAGTAGAAGGAAAGACTGGTGAAATGTGTTGAAGGGAACTACTCTGAACATTTTAAAAATAAAATACTATAATATGTACCCTGAGTTTTATTTTCGATAATTCTATCCCTCGTATCTGTAGCTTAATTAAAGAACAGCTATTATCATCATTTCGTAATTTTAGGAATGAGTGATTTAAAATCAATAAGAAATTTTGTGTTAATAAAAAGCTTATAAAATACTTGGCTTTATTTTAAGAATTGGTACAAGTTTCACTAATTATAACACTTTCATATTTCTTTATTATTCTCTTGTACGATCTCAATTAGAATTCGCTACTGTTTGCTGGTCACCGCATTATCATGTATATATAAATAGAATCGAGAGTGTCCAAAGAAAATTTATTTCTATTCTGAATTTCAGGTATCCACATAATTCGATTCTGTTACTTTCGTTACAAAAAAGACGAATACTTTTGGATCTGTCTTTCTTATTTAAAATTTTAAATAATTTTATAGATAGCCCTGTTATTTTAAATAAATTTTCTTTACGGATATCTCATCATTCTACTCGATTATCTGATTTGTTTTTTGTTAAGCACTGTAGAACAAACTCTGCAATGAATTCACCGCTAGTTAGATTAGTACATGCTTACAATAATTTAGCTTCTGTACCAAATGTACCTGATTTATTTTGTTGTAGTTTACGTACATTCAAAATATTTCTTAAATTTTATTTGAGTTATTTGTATACTATTTAATACTGACTTTCTTTCTTATTCATTTTTATTTTTATACCACTGTTTTATATGTTTATTATTAATATTTTGCCTCGACTTCGCAATATGTAATGTTTGATGTTGTTAGTGCTGCACTGTTATTGGGACTTGTCCTGTTGTGTAGCCCTTCTTTGTAAAAATAAAATAAAAAAATAAAATAAAATCTATTTACCCTTCCGTGAAATTTGGAATACTAAATTATTCATGTTGTTTACAAATGTGACTAATTTTGAGATTTAAATTGTTCATAGCACTAGAGCATTTCAAGATTTTACTGACATGTCTAGAGTCTATAATGGTTATTATTAAAATTAATAAAAACTCAAATAAAAATATCATCACGGTATATTTCCTGCTGGGTGTACCAATCTGCTTTGTATGCAGATTTCGGTAATTATTAAAATAAGTTTTATTTTTTGTTTTACGACATGCCATTACATTTTTTTACTTGTCCAATTCATTATTGCATTCATACATTAACTAGCGAGGTGAAAATATCATTAAAGTATAGTATGTTTCCTACAATAACTGTTTTTCTGCGATTTACGCAAACTATTGTTGCGTATAAAATTGAAACCTGTCAGTTAATATTTCCACTTATTTTGTGTACTTTGGTAAAAGTTTTGAATTCACACTTGTCCAGAGTCCAGGCCATTTTTAATCAAACTTTGCAATGACGAATGTCAGAAAATGGAAAACTTTTTAACAAAAATGTCATTCAACTAAAAACTTTTCAGAAGTGCTTGACAGAAAGTGCAGCTTCGAACGCTGTAGTTAAAAAGACTCTATTATTTATGAGGAAAATTAATCAAGTGTTCAAAAATGTATTCCGGTGACCAGTGTAGCTTAATTTAAAAAATCAATAAAATTTAATTTAATCGCTAATGAATTCGCGCAGTATTTGACAGCCGTATGAAATTCTGATCTGAAATATTTAAATGGCATCATATACAAATAAAATTAATGTTTGGTTTGTGAACGGGATGTAAAAACAAAATTACATATGTGCGTTGAGTTTATCATGTCGGAGTGAATTTCAAACTTAGTAAAGTAGATATAATCGTATTGACATCATTTCCCCTAAATTGTTGTACACATTACAAAAACTGTCAACTCTGGAACATGGTAGGGCCGAGCGATAAGACAGAAAAATCAAATAAGTAAATGTAGTAGCTAAATATACTCGTACTTTACTCGTATTATCACTGGTATATTACAAACCTATAGAAGGTGTTTTTTGAATACGGGGCTCCGATTATTTTCTTTATTATTGGAAATAGAAGAAAATAATTAAAATAAATGTTGTAGTACATAAAGTGGGACATTCACTTATTGAAGAAAAAATTTTTTTAACCAGTCGTCCTCAAAGTATACTTTTATACTTTTTGAAATGGGATGATATATATTTTTTTTAGGCCCATTCATAATAGTGTTTTTTTTCTGAATTCAATCCTGTAATCATTTTATATCTTTACATTACAAAAATATTGAAAAAAATGCAATTGAAATTTTAATAAATTTTTTTATAGTTATTTTTCAGTAGACTATGCACGAAAAAATTGATCCTAAATTAAAACGAAACATAAATATAAATAACAAGAATAGGAATTATGCACTAAATAATTCAAGTTGACATATAACAGTTTTGTTTTCCATACATAGCCTTGAAAAATTACTTTAAAAGAAGATTATTTAAATTTCAATTGCATTTTTTCTCAATATTTTTTAATGTAAAGATATAAAATGATTACATGGTTGAATTCAGAAAAAAAATACTCTATCGAATGGGCCTAAATATATATATATATATATATATATATATATATATATATATATATATATATATATATATCTTCCCATTTAAAAAAAATATAACTTTATATTATAGTTTGAGAACCACTGGTTAAAAATTACTTTTTTCTTCAACAAGTTCCCCTTCATATACTACAACTTTTATTTGAGTGATTTACTTAGTAATACAGAAAATAATCGAGGTGTCCCGTATCCAAGAAAGACCCTGTATATACGAAGAACTGTAAGAGTTGCAAAACTTTTATTTATAAAAATGAATATAATAGGGTCACCCTAGAATTATTGAGAATACGACACATTGTTCGTATTTTTTAGAATTTTAATTGAAATATATTCGAACAAAAATACACTTCACCAATCTCTGAATCTTTCCTTCTACTTCCTAAAAGCTCCCAAACAATCTTTTTTGCAATGATTTTAAACTGATTTCTGGAAGAGGTCAAAACTGTTAAAATTGTCATATTAATTTCTGGTTACTTACACGCTTCCAAAACTGTCAAATTGATTACGGAGCCTTAAAAAGTGTCAAATGAACTTCATACTGACTGAAAATGTGTCAAAGTTTTCATATTTTTACTCACAACGATAATTTAAAAAATTGATTAATTAATTTCTTACTAACTTAATTCTCGCAGCTTAATTTCACAAATGACTGATAAATATCAACTGCATAAAATGTTATTGTAAATTTTATTTTCCACCACCTAGGTACCTAAATTTAGTATTTTAAAAAATTTTAGCATGACTAGATATAGGCGAATATAAAAAGCGATGTTTTTCTACAAAGAAAATTGAACGTCCAATTAATAAACTATTAGATTAGAAGTATAAGAGACGGAATTTCATGTTGTGGCAATACAGAATAAAAGAAAACATGGTGCCTATCATATAAAAATGACAGGTGATAATTGCAAAATATATTTACAAGATTTTATTTAGTCATACTGTAATTATTATTGACATTTGAGATGACAGACGTACAGAAACAAAAACAAGGAACTAATTTCTCTAATTACGAAACCGACTTATGGATTGAACTTGTAGAAAATTTTAAAATATAAGGGGGGGTTTCGAAAAAGCGACATGAAGTAATATCGGCCAGACTATGTACTATTGTATTTTTTCTTATAAAATGAACCAACAGAGGGCACTTGGATGTGTAACACGTTTGCTTAGCGGCACCCTTTTGTTTAAATTATTGCAGCCGGACGTCAAAATTAGTTATGGATCTTGCGTTCAGGACTTTTATGTTTGTAAAGTATCCTATTTTTTTTGTAAATTTCTAAATTGCTTTTCGAAGTTAAAGTCTTTGTTAGATTTTGAGATGGGTTTAGTTCTTGACATTTTGTGAAAATTATTGGGTGTTGTAAAAGTATTTTTAAAAGTATAATATTACAAAAGAAAAGTGCTAGAAAAGACGGATGTATCTCAGCAGGGGAAAAGCAATTTCAGTAATTTGGTTGAGTAACTTTTGTCACAGAGGCGATGTGAAACGCCGTTAGGAATTCACTTCTGCCATCAAACACCCGAAATGTTCTCAGTTACTTGACCAATTATATCGTGTTAATTCTTAAGTTAGCCAATAAGGGTATGAGGGTTGGACTTCCTTGTTGGAAATGGGGTGAAAATCTAGAAAAGATGGTTTTGAGATGATCTCATCTCGGGGAGTCTCGATCTGACTGTTAATTGTGACGTTGTTCTCTTTTCCATTCGGCTGTTTTTAATTATCTTAGTGACTTATAAATTTTTGTTGTTCTTTTGACTAATTTATATGAGACCGAATCTTTTTATTTTGTGATTGTTGGCCATAAAGCAAGCCAATGTAAAATAATATATGCATTAAAAAGTGTTGCAAAACAGTGACTGGAGCATAGTACTGTACAGAATATCTCATTTTCGATGTTTTTTTTAAGGTATCTCGGGTAATATTAATGATAGATCAAAACCGCTTGCACATTCCAGGATCAACTTTTCCAGAAAAGTTTAATAGTCACCACAGGAATTTTCGATTTTCTTTTGTTTCTGAGCTACAGGCAAAAACTCGTTTTTCGCTTATTTTGAAAATATATCATAGCTTATTTATTATGATAATTAGAGAAAAATTGTTTTTACAAATTTTTTACCGTTTTTTTATATTGAATAAAATGGCGTAATTAGATTTTTTGAAAACTTAATAATTCTCGAGATATAATACAAACTTACGATTTCTTAAATGGGAACCTATGTTGAAAACTGTCTCGTCTTTTTGCTTATTTTATAAGCTTTTTAATAATATAGGTATAGCAAGTCTACAATCTTTTATTTTAAACATTAATAAACGACGAATTATTAATTTATTGGGGTGAAAATTTGGAAATTATTAAGAAACAAATGAAAAAATTTATTACACACCATCATTTGTTTATTTTGATTCTATATCTATTAATTGTGTTCTCAAAATTATTAACCAATTATTTTCGGGTTAGTTAAATAACTACAGTGTGTTCAAAAAAATTCCTAACACGAAGTAGGTTTTGAACAAAGAAACGTATGTCAGTTTAAAATATTTAATTAAATGTCAATTTGACATGAGATATTGTCAAAAATGTTATCTAAAGAAATCAAAGCTTTTCTTCTTGAATCTTATTTTAGAAATGGAAACAAATTAGAAAACTGCAAATGTGGATATACTGTAGCCTTCTTTATTGTTTTTTTTTCTCCTTAAAATTACATTTTAAGATCAATTTTGACAACTTGAATTTGAATTAAATACTGATCAGACATATGTTTCACTGTTCAAAGCCTACTTCGAGTTAGGCATTTTTTTTTTAACACACTGTATTTATCTACGTTACAGTTGGCTTTGACACAATCTGAAAAAAATGGTTTATGCTTTTGAAGTAAATAAATTGAAAAAATGAGTAAAACTGAAACAAATACTATTAGAAATATGCAAATGATCTGTAAGAGATTTTTTTCATTTGGTTATAATAATTTCCAATATTTTTACCCCAATAAATTAGTAATACGTCTTTTATTAATGTTTAAAACAAAAGAATGTAGACATGTTATATATCATTGAAAAGCTTATAAATTAAGCAAAAAGACGGGACTATTTTCAAATTAAATAATAATATAACATAACTTACTATACAAATGGTACAAAAACTGCCACTCAAGATAAATAAAAAGAAGTAATAACTTAATAATAATTAAACACAGTTTATCTAAAAATATCAAACCTAGATCTATATTTATTAATAATGATGTTATCCATTTTAATGTTTCTATTATTTTAAATGAAACGTCCTTTAATTTTAAAATAATTTGTAGTAATTATTTATTTTTTGAATACATCGTTAATTTCGTCCTATGTCTTTACATATTATTGTTTTTGCAAACTTGTTGTCTTGATAAACGTGCAAGTAGTGCAGAAACGTTGATACGGAAAATCGACTCTAATCCTCCATATTTTTAAATTATTACATTGTCGGTTTTTTTTTTTTTTTTCATTAAAATAGTAAATATAACATATTAATAATAAAAGCATGCAATATAAAATGAAAGTGATTATAGAAAAAGGGCTAGTTTTATAATACTTAAAATTTTAGCTGTTAGTTAATTAAACAATATATCAAAACTTTGACAGTAATGAGGGACAAAAAATATCATTCACAATGCTGGTGGTTAATTGATTACATATCAATTACTCAGTGAAAAACTACTTAACTTTAATCTTTTTTGTAAATAATTTTAATTATTTATTAATATTTTATTATTATTATTATTATTTCATATATATATATATATATATATATATATATATATATATATATATATATATATATATATATATATATATTTGTTTCAGTTCAGTATTTTTTTTTACTTATTATACATAAGTTTTTAAGTTTATATTGTTATATTAGTATGTTGTTGTTGTGTCCATTAAGGATTAATTAAATAAAGACCAAGTGCAAGTTAATATGTATTTATTATGAACACACCGAACACACACACACACACACACACACACACACACACACACACACATACACACACACACACACACATACGTTCTGAACTCGTTAACTACTGTTTTGTTCCTGGGGTGTGCTGCCACCTATATGCTATTAGTCACAACATCTCTTTCCTTAATACAAACATGAATTTTTATTAAATTTACACACATTTATAAAAGAAAACTATTACTAATTAATAATTCAAAACATAATCATCATAACGTTTGGACGGGCGAACAATGCGTCCTGATCTTGTTTTCAGAGGACTTTGAGCATTACATGAACCTCAAAACCATCATGATGTATATTCAGGGGTATTTGACTCTTTCTCAAATGACGCTTGTTTCTTTTCAAATATTGATTATTTTCAGTTTTTACTACATATGATCGCGGGGTTAATTCATGTTTTTCCACAACTACTGCGGGTTCCCAATATTTCTCTCTCTGAACATACACATTTTGGCCTTCAGATAAATCTTCTCTATCAAAAACATTCTTATTATAATGATGTGTTGTTTTTTGATCATATATGTTTAATTTTTCTTTATAATCACGAATTGTTTTAGGCCTAAGCTGATTTTCTGTTTCGGGTAGTGCAGGTCTAAGATTCCTTCCCATTAAAATCTGAGCTGGGGAATACTTAGTGCCACAGACCGGGAGTGTTCGATACTGCAGCAAAGCAGCTTCAATAGAAGCATTTTCTTCACTAGATTTCTTTAAAATCCGCTTAGCAATTTGGACTGCCCTTTCAACTTGTCCATTTGATTGTGAGTACCTCGGACTTGTCGTTATAATTTGACAACCCCATTTTTCTGCGAATATTGAACACTCTCGTGAAGCAAATGGTACATTATCGGCAATTACAATTTTTGGAACTCCATGTATTTTGAATACGGGGCTCCGATTATTTTCTTTATTATTGGAAATAGAAGAAAATAATTAAAATAAATGTTGTAGTACATAAAGTGGGACATTCACTTATTGAAGAAAAAATTTTTTTAACCAGTCGTCCTCAAAGTATACTTTTATACTTTTTGAAATGGGATGATATATATTTTTTTTAGGCCCATTCATAATAGTGTTTTTTTTCTGAATTCAATCCTGTAATCATTTTATATCTTTACATTACAAAAATATTGAAAAAAATGCAATTGAAATTTTAATAAATTTTTTTATAGTTATTTTTCAGTAGACTATGCACGAAAAAATTGATCCTAAATTAAAACGAAACATAAATATAAATAACAAGAATAGGAATTATGCACTAAATAATTCAAGTTGACATATAACAGTTTTGTTTTCCATACATAGCCTTGAAAAATTACTTTAAAAGAAGATTATTTAAATTTCAATTGCATTTTTTCTCAATATTTTTTAATGTAAAGATATAAAATGATTACATGGTTGAATTCAGAAAAAAAATACTCTATCGAATGGGCCTAAATATATATATATATATATATATATATATATATATATATATATATATATATATATATATATATATATATCTTCCCATTTAAAAAAAATATAACTTTATATTATAGTTTGAGAACCACTGGTTAAAAATTACTTTTTTCTTCAACAAGTTCCCCTTCATATACTACAACTTTTATTTGAGTGATTTACTTAGTAATACAGAAAATAATCGAGGTGTCCCGTATCCAAGAAAGACCCTGTATATACGAAGAACTGTAAGAGTTGCAAAACTTTTATTTATAAAAATGAATATAATAGGGTCACCCTAGAATTATTGAGAATACGACACATTGTTCGTATTTTTTAGAATTTTAATTGAAATATATTCGAACAAAAATACACTTCACCAATCTCTGAATCTTTCCTTCTACTTCCTAAAAGCTCCCAAACAATCTTTTTTGCAATGATTTTAAACTGATTTCTGGAAGAGGTCAAAACTGTTAAAATTGTCATATTAATTTCTGGTTACTTACACGCTTCCAAAACTGTCAAATTGATTACGGAGCCTTAAAAAGTGTCAAATGAACTTCATACTGACTGAAAATGTGTCAAAGTTTTCATATTTTTACTCACAACGATAATTTAAAAAATTGATTAATTAATTTCTTACTAACTTAATTCTCGCAGCTTAATTTCACAAATGACTGATAAATATCAACTGCATAAAATGTTATTGTAAATTTTATTTTCCACCACCTAGGTACCTAAATTTAGTATTTTAAAAAATTTTAGCATGACTAGATATAGGCGAATATAAAAAGCGATGTTTTTCTACAAAGAAAATTGAACGTCCAATTAATAAACTATTAGATTAGAAGTATAAGAGACGGAATTTCATGTTGTGGCAATACAGAATAAAAGAAAACATGGTGCCTATCATATAAAAATGACAGGTGATAATTGCAAAATATATTTACAAGATTTTATTTAGTCATACTGTAATTATTATTGACATTTGAGATGACAGACGTACAGAAACAAAAACAAGGAACTAATTTCTCTAATTACGAAACCGACTTATGGATTGAACTTGTAGAAAATTTTAAAATATAAGGGGGGGTTTCGAAAAAGCGACATGAAGTAATATCGGCCAGACTATGTACTATTGTATTTTTTCTTATAAAATGAACCAACAGAGGGCACTTGGATGTGTAACACGTTTGCTTAGCGGCACCCTTTTGTTTAAATTATTGCAGCCGGACGTCAAAATTAGTTATGGATCTTGCGTTCAGGACTTTTATGTTTGTAAAGTATCCTATTTTTTTTGTAAATTTCTAAATTGCTTTTCGAAGTTAAAGTCTTTGTTAGATTTTGAGATGGGTTTAGTTCTTGACATTTTGTGAAAATTATTGGGTGTTGTAAAAGTATTTTTAAAAGTATAATATTACAAAAGAAAAGTGCTAGAAAAGACGGATGTATCTCAGCAGGGGAAAAGCAATTTCAGTAATTTGGTTGAGTAACTTTTGTCACAGAGGCGATGTGAAACGCCGTTAGGAATTCACTTCTGCCATCAAACACCCGAAATGTTCTCAGTTACTTGACCAATTATATCGTGTTAATTCTTAAGTTAGCCAATAAGGGTATGAGGGTTGGACTTCCTTGTTGGAAATGGGGTGAAAATCTAGAAAAGATGGTTTTGAGATGATCTCATCTCGGGGAGTCTCGATCTGACTGTTAATTGTGACGTTGTTCTCTTTTCCATTCGGCTGTTTTTAATTATCTTAGTGACTTATAAATTTTTGTTGTTCTTTTGACTAAAGTAATTGTTGAAGTCTGCGTTCTCCCAAGTAGATTAGAGTGTTAATTTAAATTTAATAATTTTTCTTTGTTTCTTCAGTAGTGTGTTAGTTTAATAATAAAGTGCTTCATTCGAGGCCGACCTGTGATGAAAAGTAAGTAGCCTGAGCCTGATAGATTACTTGATTCTTGGTAGTTGGTGTTGAATACTTAGCGCTGATAGCAATTCAGTAAGCTTAAAGCTTATTCTGAGGTCGCCCTTTTAAAAATTTAATTACTTTTATGGTACCGTCTTTTAAACTGTAGTCGTCACGATCATTAGTCGTTAGTTCTTGTATTGTTGTTTACCATTTATTATTGTGTAAATAAATAAGTTTATCTACCAGTTCTCAGTTTTATTTGTTTAAGTTCTCCCAAGTATTTTCAGTCATTGCGGAAGAGTAAGTATTCTGTGTGAATATTGTTTATTTTGTAAATTAATCTTTTTCTTACTCTTTGTATTGAGTCCTGCTATCCGAGGACTTGTAAAACACGGATGGTGGTGGCAGTGATACCCTTGATCCAAATTAAGTTTTACATTAATTAAATTAGTGTTTCACTTGCGGGTCAAGTATTGAAACAAACCGTTTTAAACGGGTAACAGGAAGAGATATATTCAAAATTGTACCTCGCATTCTGTTATAGATGGTTCTGGTCTGTACTAAGGTTTGTGCCTGAGATGAAGGAATGGACGTAAACAAAAAGATAAGAGACTCTTCAGGTCAACTTTTACCCAGAGCGGGGGGTTTATAACTGGCAAATAAAAGCTTTTATTACCAGCGACGCAGGAACAGCAAACTATTCATTTCTGTAGCATTTCACTTTTAATGTATGATTTCATAATATGGGTATAAAACTATATGTAATTTGATTTTATGCTTTTTTATTCATATGCAAATAAGAGTATTTTATCTTTTAAAAAATAATGATAATTATGTAAAAAATATATATCATTTTTATTAAATTTTAATTTATAACAGCTAGATGTAAATTTAAATATAGGCGTTATCTCTGAAGGAAAACTGACCAACCAAGATTATAAAAAAATATGTTAGTATTTTTTTTTAATCTTGTGGCATCATATAATGTGGTATTTCTGTAGGCAAGGCATCTGTCGGGTATTGATATTGTAGTATTTCGGTAAAACAAGAAGATAAACCACAGGCATCCTTATTTCGGTTTCTCCTGAACTACGGGCGGGTAATGATAGGATTAATCACAGTTACAATAAACCTATTAGGATTTTCGCGCAAAATACCTTTTCATATTTCATAACTTTGCGTAATTTGTAAGAAATTAATTGTGTTTGTAATAAAATTTACAATAATAATATATATAAACACAAAATATAAAATTTATCCTTTTACAATACTGGGAATCGTCTATTAAAATTTTTCATTTTAATTTTATTATTTAGGTAACTAAGTACGTATGTAGTGTTTCTACGATATCAAACAATTTACGTCATAATTAGGAAGTTATCAAATTTTATAGCTAATTTATATGAGACCGAATCTTTTTATTTTGTGATTGTTGGCCATAAAGCAAGCCAATGTAAAATAATATATGCATTAAAAAGTGTTGCAAAACAGTGACTGGAGCATAGTACTGTACAGAATATCTCATTTTCGATGTTTTTTTTAAGGTATCTCGGGTAATATTAATGATAGATCAAAACCGCTTGCACATTCCAGGATCAACTTTTCCAGAAAAGTTTAATAGTCACCACAGGAATTTTCGATTTTCTTTTGTTTCTGAGCTACAGGCAAAAACTCGTTTTTCGCTTATTTTGAAAATATATCATAGCTTATTTATTATGATAATTAGAGAAAAATTGTTTTTACAAATTTTTTACCGTTTTTTTATATTGAATAAAATGGCGTAATTAGATTTTTTGAAAACTTAATAATTCTCGAGATATAATACAAACTTACGATTTCTTAAATGGGAACCTATGTTGAAAACTGTCTCGTCTTTTTGCTTATTTTATAAGCTTTTTAATAATATAGGTATAGCAAGTCTACAATCTTTTATTTTAAACATTAATAAACGACGAATTATTAATTTATTGGGGTGAAAATTTGGAAATTATTAAGAAACAAATGAAAAAATTTATTACACACCATCATTTGTTTATTTTGATTCTATATCTATTAATTGTGTTCTCAAAATTATTAACCAATTATTTTCGGGTTAGTTAAATAACTACAGTGTGTTCAAAAAAATTCCTAACACGAAGTAGGTTTTGAACAAAGAAACGTATGTCAGTTTAAAATATTTAATTAAATGTCAATTTGACATGAGATATTGTCAAAAATGTTATCTAAAGAAATCAAAGCTTTTCTTCTTGAATCTTATTTTAGAAATGGAAACAAATTAGAAAACTGCAAATGTGGATATACTGTAGCCTTCTTTATTGTTTTTTTTTCTCCTTAAAATTACATTTTAAGATCAATTTTGACAACTTGAATTTGAATTAAATACTGATCAGACATATGTTTCACTGTTCAAAGCCTACTTCGAGTTAGGCATTTTTTTTTTAACACACTGTATTTATCTACGTTACAGTTGGCTTTGACACAATCTGAAAAAAATGGTTTATGCTTTTGAAGTAAATAAATTGAAAAAATGAGTAAAACTGAAACAAATACTATTAGAAATATGCAAATGATCTGTAAGAGATTTTTTTCATTTGGTTATAATAATTTCCAATATTTTTACCCCAATAAATTAGTAATACGTCTTTTATTAATGTTTAAAACAAAAGAATGTAGACATGTTATATATCATTGAAAAGCTTATAAATTAAGCAAAAAGACGGGACTATTTTCAAATTAAATAATAATATAACATAACTTACTATACAAATGGTACAAAAACTGCCACTCAAGATAAATAAAAAGAAGTAATAACTTAATAATAATTAAACACAGTTTATCTAAAAATATCAAACCTAGATCTATATTTATTAATAATGATGTTATCCATTTTAATGTTTCTATTATTTTAAATGAAACGTCCTTTAATTTTAAAATAATTTGTAGTAATTATTTATTTTTTGAATACATCGTTAATTTCGTCCTATGTCTTTACATATTATTGTTTTTGCAAACTTGTTGTCTTGATAAACGTGCAAGTAGTGCAGAAACGTTGATACGGAAAATCGACTCTAATCCTCCATATTTTTAAATTATTACATTGTCGGTTTTTTTTTTTTTTTTCATTAAAATAGTAAATATAACATATTAATAATAAAAGCATGCAATATAAAATGAAAGTGATTATAGAAAAAGGGCTAGTTTTATAATACTTAAAATTTTAGCTGTTAGTTAATTAAACAATATATCAAAACTTTGACAGTAATGAGGGACAAAAAATAACATTCACAATGCTGGTGGTTAATTGATTACATATCAATTACTCAGTGAAAAACTACTTAACTTTAATCTTTTTTGTAAATAATTTTAATTATTTATTAATATTTTATTATTATTATTATTATTTCATATATATATATATATATATATATATATATATATATATATATATATATATATATATTTGTTTCAGTTCAGTATTTTTTTTTACTTATTATACATAAGTTTTTAAGTTTATATTGTTATATTAGTATGTTGTTGTTGTGTCCATTAAGGATTAATTAAATAAAGACCAAGTGCAAGTTAATATGTATTTATTATGAACACACCGAACACACACACACACACACACACACACACACACACACACACACACACACATACACACACACACACACATACGTTCTGAACTCGTTAACTACTGTTTTGTTCCTGGGGTGTGCTGCCACCTATATGCTATTAGTCACAACATCTCTTTCCTTAATACAAACATGAATTTTTATTAAATTTACACACATTTATAAAAGAAAACTATTACTAATTAATAATTCAAAACATAATCATCATAACGTTTGGACGGGCGAACAATGCGTCCTGATCTTGTTTTCAGAGGACTTTGAGCATTACATGAACCTCAAAACCATCATGATGTATATTCAGGGGTATTTGACTCTTTCTCAAATGACGCTTGTTTCTTTTCAAATATTGATTATTTTCAGTTTTTACTACATATGATCGCGGGGTTAATTCATGTTTTTCCACAACTACTGCGGGTTCCCAATATTTCTCTCTCTGAACATACACATTTTGGCCTTCAGATAAATCTTCTCTATCAAAAACATTCTTATTATAATGATGTGTTGTTTTTTGATCATATATGTTTAATTTTTCTTTATAATCACGAATTGTTTTAGGCCTAAGCTGATTTTCTGTTTCGGGTAGTGCAGGTCTAAGATTCCTTCCCATTAAAATCTGAGCTGGGGAATACTTAGTGCCACAGACCGGGAGTGTTCGATACTGCAGCAAAGCAGCTTCAATAGAAGCATTTTCTTCACTAGATTTCTTTAAAATCCGCTTAGCAATTTGGACTGCCCTTTCAACTTGTCCATTTGATTGTGAGTACCTCGGACTTGTCGTTATAATTTGACAACCCCATTTTTCTGCGAATATTGAACACTCTCGTGAAGCAAATGGTACATTATCGGCAATTACAATTTTTGGAACTCCATGTATACTAAATATTGTTTTTAATTTAGCAATAACTTCTTGAGAAGTTTTATTTAACAAGGGTAATAGTTCCAGCCATTTAGACGTATAGTCTACTAATACCAAATAGGATTTAGATCCATAGTCTAATATATCTACTCCAACTTTGTTAAAAGGTAAATCAGGAATTTCATGTTTTATAAACGTCTCCCTTTTGTTTGTTTTGATATTTCTGACATAAGTGACATTTCTCAACAAATTTATCAATGTCTTTTGACATTCCCAGCCAGTACACCGATTTTCTAGCTTTAGCTTTCATCTTGGCCATGCCAAAATGACCTTTGTGCAATAACTCTAAAATGGTTTGTCTTAATGCTGTTGGAACCATTAACTTGTCATCAAAAAATAACAATTCATCTTCAACACTAATCCTATCACTGACTTTTGCGTAAGATTTTACTTTTTCCCTGGCCAACCATTTTCATAGAAATTACTTAAGGTTTGCAAAACTTCATCTTCCTTGGTATGGTATTTAAATTCTTTCCGTTTTTGTTCAGTTATTTGCAGTTTTTTACTTCAACTAATTTCGTGAACAAATTCTACTTCGTCCCGTTCACTATCAGTATTCCCAAGACTTGAACGTGACAACAGATCAGCAATAAGTAAATTTCTTCCAGGTTCATACTTAAACTCGGTGTTATATTTTAATAACATTAATTTTAACTTTTGAAGTCTCGGAGAAAGGACCTTATGTACCGGGTTTCTAGTGATTGTCGCCAAAGGTTTGTGATCATTTATAATCAATACTTTTCTACCATATATCAAATTATGGAATTTTTTGGTAGCCATTACTATGCTTAACATTTCTTTTTCTATTTGTGAGTATTTTTTCTCACTTTCACTCAAACTTCTTGACGCGTAAAATACTGGCTGTCCTTCTTGCATTAAGCAAGCACCCAAACCTTTACTTGACGCATCACATTGTATTTCTAATGGCAAATTGTCATCAAAAATTTTCAAACCCGGAGATTTCGAAATCAAGTTTTTCATCTCTAGAAAAGCACTTTCTTGCTGTTCTGACCAATACCGTGTCTTTTTTGAGTATTTCATTTAAGGGGGCTGATACTTTGGACATATTAGGAACGAATTTTCTTAAATAGTTGAACAATCCTAAGACCCTTTGCAATTCTTTTTTATTTGTGGGTCTGCTCAACTCTAAAACCGCATTTATATAATCTAAATCTGGTTCATATTCATTTTTAGAAAAAAATATGTCCAAAATAGCGAACCGATTCTTGTTTATATTGTAATTTTTCTTTTCTAAATTTAATATTTAACTCACGCGCTCTTTCAATAACTTTTGTCAATGTTTCGCCATGTTCTTTTTCAGATGACCCACTAATTAATAAGTCGTCAAAATACACAGTCACGTTTTCAATATCCCCAAAAAAAATTTGATTAATTATTTGAAAAATTTCTGGAGCGCTGCTCAACCCAAAAGGTAATCTTAAGAACTTATAATGTCCTACAGGGGTTGAAAAAGTGCAGTATTCACTAGATTTTTCGTCCAATTTCAAATGGTAAAACCCATCTTTAAGGTCTAACACTGAAAAAACTAATTTTCCTTTCAAATTTTTAGTTAAATCTTCAATATTAGGGATTAAATAATGATCTCTTTCTATTGCCCTGTTCAAGTCTTGTGGATCTAAACACAATCGAATTGATCCATCCGATTTTTCCACTATTACAATATTGCTTACCCAATTTTGTGGGCTTTCTACTTTACTGATTATGCCTTCATTTTCAAGTTTATTTAGTTTTTCAGTAAGTTTACTCAATAAAGTCAGCGTCTGCGGTACTCTTCTTGGTAGTTTAACAATAGACTCAACATTTGGTTTTAATTTAATTGTACAGGTTTCATTAAATTCGCCAATTCCTTCAAAAACATCTCTGTTTTTACTCAAAAATTTTTGGGTACTGTTGTATTCGATTGTGTTAACTGTTTTTCTTTCTATTAAATTTAATTTCAAACAGCTATTTAATCCTAATATCGTATGCGGCTCTATCTTATTTACACCACTTTCTACTACAACAAACTCAATTATCTGTTTATTATTCTTAACTACACAATCAAGTACAACTGTTCCCAATGATTTAATTTTAGAACCTCCAAATGCTTCTAGAACTATAGCTTCTTTTTTAAATTTTACATTTTGATTTTTACCTCTGACTTTATTGAATATACTTAATGGCAAAATATTCACTTCGTCACCTGTGTCTAATTTCGCCTCAAATTTAATTCCGTTAGATTCAATTATTTCAAACCATTGCTTATTTTCCTTAATTTTTCCACTACTTTTACAATGCAAAATTTCTATAAACAAATCACCATTAATTTCTTGTTTCTGGAATTCTGCGACAGTTTTTACTTCTTTATTTTTCTTAGAAAATAAACAACCTTTAGTGAAATGATTTTTTCTACCACAGCTATTACAGGTTTTGCCGAATGCCGGACACTGGGATTTCTTATGTTTATAATTACATTTTTTACAGTGATAAACATTATTATTGTCCCTACTTGATGACCTTGGCTCACTTTTGGATGGTCGTGGCTCACCCTTTGTCTTGATCCGCGTTTCTTCCTTGCCTCTGGTGGATGACGGATGACTTGTTTACCGCTTCTATCTTCAACGGCTTGGAGATCAGCTCGGCTTGGTACTTACTCAACTCCGCAGCTCTGCACAGCTCTAGGGTTCTCTTCAGCTCCAAGTTAGGCTCTCCAACTAACCTCTCCTGCGTTGCTTTGTCTTGAATTCCCAACACGATGCGATCTCTCAAGATGCCGTCTTTTTGGTCACCATAATCACATGTGCTTATCAATTTCTTTAGATCTGTGAAGAACGCATCAAAAGGTTCACCAGCGTCCTGCGTTCTTAAATTGAACTTACATCGTTCCACAACTAGGTTAGTTTTCGGCACTGCATAGTCTTCAAAAGCTTCAACTGTCTTGTACACTTTTTTCTGATCTGCAGTTAACGTGAATGTATTAAAGACTTCATTTGCTTCTTGACCAATTACATTAAGATAATATAGCCACTTTTCGTTCGTCACTTTTGCTATCGAGTCCAGCTGCGCACAGAAATACTTGCAAACTGTTCTTAAATTTCTTCCAGTTCTCACTCAAGTTACCAGAAAGGCTTAAAGGCGAAGGAGGCTTAAACATTCCCTCCAGTTTTAGGTTTTTCCCTCCGCGTGTGTTCGAGACTTATTTTTTTGTTAGGTTATCTGCTCGTAGGTATTTTTATTATTAAGTAATTAACACTCAACTTTTGTTAATTGCTGGTCCTCTTCGACTGCGCCATGTTGTGTCAGGACTGTAAGCAGCACCACTGTCGGTAATACGGTTCAAATAATTCAATACTTGTAAGCGTAACATTTGTACCTGCCTTTGACGTTTTTTGCCCGTCATAAATTTTACTCTTTTTGTAATCTACGACCCTTCCAAGTACAATGAAAATCTGTATAAATTTTGTTAAACAGCAATTTGAAATACATTTTTTATTTCTGTATTTTAAAAAGGAATCATACATTCTTAGATACTTTAATAAAAAACAAAAAAATAATTATCATGACACTTTTCAGTATAAAATATACATTTGAAAAATAAAACAATAAATAAATTCTTGTAAGAATTAAAAGAAATCTGATGTGGCCAGCACATGGCCTCCCGCCAATTCCATGTTTAAAATAGCAATAAGCTTTAAGTAAAGTATCACTTTCGGTTGATCATTTGTAAACAAAATATAATTTGTATAACGGAAGGTAAAAATAATAATTAGGTATCATGACCCTTTTCAATAATAATAAAACAATAGAAAAATAAATAATTGCACAGAATGGGCACAGAAAATATGCAAACATATTTTCTATGGCATGGGTCATTTTTGTGTCATTTAAAATTCGAAATAATCTTGGCCAAATTAATTATAATTTTTTATAATAATTTAATATTTTTCACTCAGTTGGATTTTCAAACTAATGATTTTGCCATCATTACAGTGAACACAGAATTATTAAAGGATTGAATATTAATAAAATGTAATTTATGAGATTTTACTCTGCTCTTTCATTTTTTAGCTTCGATTTTGTAATAATGTTGAAATTTAAATCTATACCCCATTACTATTTCGGAAAAAATGCAATTTAAATAAAAAAAATCTCATTTGGGCAGCATAATTTTTCGAATCCCAGGAATCTCTAATCCTACCTGACCCAGCAACACTCAAAATATATTTTATAAATATCCAAGTTATTAAAATCACTATTACCTAATCTTACAGGAGCAGCAGTAAAATATACCTATTCCTAATCGCATTGTTTCTTACCTGTTAGAGAAGCCGAACTAATAGGCATGCCAGCGTATTATATAAACAATAACAATCAAATTTTCCGTTAATTTTTAGTTTTATCTGTCTTCGTTACCGAAAAATTACACATTTATATATTGAAAGCTATATTACATGACAGATACCTACTACCTAACAAAATATCATATTTACTATTTATTAAATTCGGAATAAAATTATCTTCAGTATAAGAAAATAAAAAATGTATGTTCTCATTTATGAAAATTGCATTTCGTATTTTGATAATTCTTGGTTGAAAAAATTTAAAATCTGAAATAATAGCATAAAAATTAGTACAATAGAATAGGATTATCTTGTGCAAAAATATTAAATTTGTTATTGTACTAATAACTACTAAAATAAAATTACTAATATAATTGTAAGAAATATATAGATACTACAATAAACAGCAACCTAGCTCTCGCTATTTGTACTACAAATTGTAGTTAGTGTTTTTACAATTTTATATAAAAATACGTATATTTTTACCTCCCGTCATACCGTAGGTAAGGGAGGTAATGTAATCGTGCCAAAAATTCGATGGTGAGTTTTCAGTAAATAAGCACGAATGAGGGTCCCCACAACACGTTTTTACTATTTTTACGATGATGTCTGTGTGCGTGTGTGGATGTGTGTGTGTGTGTGACGATTTTTTCGTCCACGATAACTCTTATAACAAACTTCCAAATATATCTATTTTCCGTATTTAAGCTTCCTGCATTCATATAACGAGTTGATTAGATTTTGGGTAAAATTGGATAAATGGAAGTAATACTTTACTTGAAGCCCATAACAGTTTTTAATGAAAAACTATATTAAAATATAATCCAAACCTTTAAAATTTTAGAATTTAAGACTTTTATATCATGGGAAACAACATATTAGATTTTGGCTAAAATTAATCAACCAGAAGTGATACTTTACTTGAAGCTCTGAACAGATTCTCGTGAAAAATATATTATGATATACTCCAAAACTTTCAAATTCAAATTTAGTATCTATGACTTTTATATGAAGGGGAACAACGTATTAGATTTTGGATACAATTGATAAACCGGAAGTGATATTTTATTTGAAGCTCTGAACAGATTTTCGTGAAAAATATATTGAAACAATCGAAAAATTTTCACATTTGGTATTTAAGACTTTTATAGTAATAAGAATGACAAGTTTTTTCTAAAATGATAAATCGGAAGTGATACTTTACTTGAAGCTCTGAAAAGATTATTGTGAAAAATATATTATATATTCCAAATCTTGTCAAATTTAGTATTTAAGACTTTTATATAAGGGGAAGCAGCATATTACATTTTGGATAAAATTGATAAACCTGAAATGACATTTTATTTGAAGCTCTGAATAGATTTTCGTGAAAAATAAACTGATACAATCCAAAACTTGACTTTTATATTAATGAGAACGACATATTAGATGTTTTCTAAAATTGATAAACCGGAAGTACCTACTACTTTACAGGAATCTATAAACAGATATTTTTGAAAAAATATATTAAAACATGATCCAAAACTTTTTAAATTTGGTATTTAAAACATATAATTTGAAACAACATTAGATTTTGACTATACCTATATGATAAACCGGAAGTGGTACTTAATTTGGAGCTCTTAACAGATTTTCGAGGAAAAACATTATAAAATATAATCCAAAATTTGGTATTACAGACTTTTCTATTTATTGGAACAACAAATTAGATTTTGTTTACGAACGATCAACCGGAAGTGATACTTTACTTAAAGTTCATTGCTATTTCAAACATGGAATTGACGGGAGGTCATGTGTTGGCCACATCAGATTTTTTTTATGTCTACGAGTAGTTCTCGAAATAATAATGATGGCCTATTTAAAATGAACGGCCTATATAAAAATAAAATTTAATAATAAATTCGCAGTGAATTTTATAAATAAAAAAATATTTTGCATGAAATTTAACATTAAAAGTTGAATACTTGAAAAATCTCTAAAAAAAAATGTGAACAGTTGTTGACTGTTTGTTATCGGCTATAGAGGATTTCATAGACCAGTCATAAAATCCCAAACCCTGGGTGTCTTTACCTGAAAACTTTCTTACGCTTTCTTATGTGCATTCTTCATCTCAGAAATAAACCTCAGTACAGAACAGAACCAACGTACAGCCCTCTCTCGGGTAATTTTCTTAATAAAAGTGAAATAGTTTATAGCCCGACCGATATTGCTTCATGTCGCTGTTTTTGAAACCCGCCCAAAAGTCAGATGCAGTGACTTGGAAGGAAAAAGAAAAGGTTAGTATTTATTTATAATTTCTGGTAATAATAATATTAATGTTATAAGTATTTTTACTATAATTTGATGTACGTGGTTTGAACGCAACAATTATTAAAAATTATAATTACTTTCTTAAATATTTCAACTCAGGTTATGGGCTGGGCCGTTAGTTAATTACATATATTGAATTTAGGTTAAATTCATTAAAAATTTACAATTTTGTATTTACCTGAAAAGTGGAGACTGTGTATGTAGGTACAATCTATTGTACCTATTACATGGGAAAAACTTGCTATTTCAAAAAAAACTACGTTGGATATCTGAGTTTTCGTCTCATTAGTATCTTTATGTATTTATTTTTTAAAGTACAAATTGTTTTGGTCACATTTTAAAAGTTTTGATGCATTGAGACTAATTTCAGCAAAATAGGCCATAGGTAAAAGTATACTTCGATTTGCTTAAAATCTTAATGTTAATAAAAGCTTATTCGTTCACGCAATTGCTTTATTTCTAATATATACAAAAAATATGTCTCGTGGCCGTGTGTTTCGTGTGTCTGGTCGAGGAATCTGGTGACCCGGGTTCGATCTCAACCGACGCAGAAAATTATTTTGAATTTAAATGGCATGCGGGTACTCTCCACGCCAGTGGCGTAGCTACCATGGGGGCAGCAGGGCAATTGCCCCCACGCTAGCTTTCTACAACGACATGGCGCCTTTTTTACTTACCAATATCACAAATTCAAATGATCATAATTGCATAATTTTAGTAATTAGATGCAAGTTATACATTATCACATTATCATTACCTCTGCAACATTGTAAATCGGAAAACTTTTTGACTCATTTTTATAATAGGTATATGTATTTTCTACATACGCAATACGTAGTAGTTTAGGTTTCTGACACTTGGTAGCCCGAAGCGCGAACAGTCACGAATAACCTATATCTGAGTCTGAGTGCTACACTGCTACTCTTGTTTGAGGTTAAAAAATAAAATAAAATAATTATAAGAAAGAATCATGTCTGGAAACAAAAGATTGAAAAAAAGGCTATTGAGAAAGCACAAGAGCATTCTCAAAATATTAAAAATTTATTTTTAAATATGAAAGATAAAGGTCAAAATATAGATAGGTAAGTACTACTATTTTATGTTGAATTATAAAAAATGAAAAAAAAAACATTTTTTTAAAATTTTTACTAGCCATAACGAAAATGTAGCTACATCATCAGCAAATAACATAAACATCGAAGAAAAAAACTAGAGAAATAAAAACTACTGTTAGCGTTAGCGAAGACTACAATGAGAGGAAAATTACTGATAATGACAATGATGATTACAATAAAGAACATTATGTACTTATGTATAGGTATATAAAATCTTTATTTTTTGTAATGTATTTTTTTTTTTGTAAAAATAAATTCATATCCTTTTATTTTTTCAAACTTATCACTAGCGCCTTTTTATCATTTCTTGCCCCCTCACAACTACTATACTAGCTACGCCACTGCTCCACGCCGGCAATGAATGCCTTGTGGTGACGCCTGGTAAACGCTCGCACGGCGCACGTTATAAATATATCATTATCATTACCGCTATCTGCGTATAAAGCATTTTCTAAATCTTCAATAATATTCATTTAAGTGTGATGTATGTATGTATATTATTTGAGATCTGACAATAGGTAACTACCAGTTAAAACACTAACCAGAATTTCGAGTGGACGTTACAGTTACGACGGTTTTAACTTCCAGTTATGTAGTTCTAACCAAAGGTGGTAAAATAGTTATTTATGCAACAAGTGTGTAAATTAGTACTTTTTTGGTCGAGTGCGATGTTTTACTTGTAGCGCGAGACAATAAACACTATTTTACACACGTGTTGTATACAACATTTTTCGTACAACCGAAATGTTAGTGATGTTTCTCATGATACAGAGTGTACAGGGTACAGCATCTTCAAATACTGTTAGTGCTCTTTCTCATAATACTGTAAAAAATGTAACTTAAACACTTCGAAGAATCTCAGACAGAAGTGGATTAGTTTTCCATAATTGTACAAATTTTACATTTAATATTAATATTAAAATTGGATGAGATGTGAAAAAAATGTTAATGTTCTTAAAAATTAGATTAGTATGCAACCTGTTAAAAAAATTATTACATTTGTTTCATTTATAGAGTAAATTAATATTTCTTAATAAATTTTATTACTTTCATTATTATTTATTGCCTAATTATCTACTTGACAGGTAAATTAACCTAATTTTAATTTTGCCTAGCAACGCCTATTTACTTTTCAAGCGCTAGTGCCTGAAAATAATTTTAGAATGTAACCGTTGGTTATCGCTAACTGTCACTTTAACTATAGTTGGTAGGAGCGGGCTTATATATAATATAAGTATATTTAATTTATTAACTATTATCACACTATTATGTACCATTTTTACGATTTAGGCTGAGTTTTATTTATTAATGGACGCGAAGGGTTCAATAAGTTGCAATATGAATGACAACTAAATTTATTAAAACTTATTTTTAAAAAAATGTATGTTTTACATTGTATAAATATGATACAATGTTACTGATTTGGAAATCAATTAGAAATTAAATTTCTTTCAAATGGGAACAAATTTATTTATCTCATTAAAGCGTCGAAGAAACCTTGGTGTCTGTAAGGATATTTAATTAAGTCTTCATTAATGAAAAAATCAAAATAATTTGTGAGAAATTCCCGGAAAATTAATTAATGATCAGGGAAAACTTTCAATACAATTGCGGATAACATTTTTCATGCAAATTAATCCGGTTTTAATTGAGCCAACCGAGCATTGGAGATCGAAACGTACGCGAAATTTTTATACGCTTTTCCGCCTCTAACTTGGAGTTGTTACGGTGTTACGATTCAAACTTTCAACTTCTTATATAATTACTTCAACTTTGCACTGCAGCACATAACAAAAACAACAAATATGTAGGTGATTTCATCTAGAATTTCTATCCAATAGGATCATCATTAAAAATTTGTTGAATTTTTTTTTTATAAATTCATAAAAACAAAGTTTTGATAATGGTTATTATTTTGAAATTCGATATTTGCAGAATAATATTTATTATAAATTTTATATTCGGAATATAAACAAAAAATAATATAACAACGCAGTAAATCTAAGCAGATTTTAGTGGTATTCGCTAAATACGTTATAATTAATAATAACAAAACTTTTCTATAACCAATTATCGAAACGTATTTTTCCACGTTTATAATTAATTGCATCATTGTTTTGAGGTAAAAGTCGATAATTTAGTATAACTGTTTTAATGTATCAACATTCACTATAAATACGTACGCTACATTCTATACCCCAACTCGGACATTGTCCGAAAAATTTGCATAGAACGACTCGTAGTTTTGAACTCCTGAGAATACATAGAACCAGTGGCGACTTATCAGGGTAGGCAAGTGAGGCAGTGCCGCACCAGAAAAAAAATAAAGCTGTAAATAATGTAAAGTAGTATGTAAATTAAATTTCAACTTATTCCGTTAATGCTTGTCTTTATAAAAATCAAAAGAATAATTTAAGCAACCACCATAACTAATCTGTAATGCAGTTCACCTAATTTACACTCTGTGAAGTGCTACTCGCCATGAGTCGTATAATGCCTAATACTGCCTACTGTTTTTGATACGGCTTTCATAAAGCTACGTTTCCAGCTCTTAACATAGTCACTGTTTTTGTTATTTGTCATAACCTTGAAAGTTTGTCATACGTATTGTGGCTTGAGCGTTTCCAGCTACTGTTTTAGTCTTTAGTTTTTGTCTTTGTCATAGCGCATAAACACAAAGTTTGCATGCTTCATACTTTCGTCATAGTCTTTATCGCTGTTCTGTTGGAAAGAGATAATTGATGTAAGCGCTATCTCTTTTTATGTTGCGCAGTAGTTCTACGCGTTGTATCTGTCATTATGTTGGTGGTTATGTTATTATTTTTGTGTTGAGATAATATAAATATGGACAACAGAAAGAAAAAAAATCATATTTTTTATATTGTAAGTACAAATAAAATTATATCACATCTTATGGATATACAGACAATATTGAAATTTTAAAGTGGAATATTAGAAATATTGTGGCTCGTTCACCATATTAATTTCGTGCTTTATTTCAAATGTTATTTTGGAATTATACAAAATAATTACATTACTTAATTTGAGTAATGATTATTACTCATCATTAATAACTATATAATTTTTGAAGCATTGTAAAGAGTTTTATAAATGTGTTCCTTTTTTGAGTGAACAAACACTTAAGACTGTGCTTATGTTAACAGCGAGAGCATACTCAACATTAGAAAATACAAACTTTAGAAAGTGCATACAACAGAAAATGCACACAATAGAAAGGTCCATACATTAGAAAATACACACACTAGAAAACGCAGACATCAGAACGTTCAACATCCAACCGTGCATATTCCGAAAACAATATGGCGGCAGATTAAGCAAGGACGCAAACATTATTTCAAGGTTCAGTGTTTTAACTATTAAATAACAGATGTCGCCGTAGAGTATAAAGTCATAATTCGCCATTTTTGGGCAAAATTAAACCGCCCAATTTGAATTATTTAACATGATATTTTAAAATGTATGTTAGAAACTGTTAATATTATTGTTTGTATTCGCTTGAAAAAATCTTACTGCTTTGCAATACCGTAAAATTTTGATTATATTAAATAATAACAGTAATTTTTGTTTGTTAATTGAATGTACATATTACATAACCGGGTTTTTATTATTATTATTATTATTATTATTATTATTATTATTATTATTATTATTCGAATTACGTGTATATGTTGAGTGCAACTTAATTTTTAGTTGGTTGTGTTTTGTGCTTCATGGCAGTCTGGATGTCGGAAATAAAAGATTGGATCCAACGATTGAGTTTGTGTTTTCTTTTAGTATTGCACCCAATCCTTACATGTATTTATAAAAAAAATTGTATTGATAAACATTTAATTTCAATTTTAATACAAGTTTAAATAGCTTGCACAGTAATAGTTCGGCAACTTTGAATTATCTAAATATAATTTACATTTATTTTTTAAACAAAATGTAGTCTACTTCTTAAAAATTGCTTCATTATATTGTGACACGTAGAAATATTACTTGGAGAACAATTTTTTTCGTTCATTGAAAGTCGTAAACTGTTTTAATGTTAATTTATTAGTGTAATAATTTATTACATAAAATTACAATGTAGTTGTTGAAAGATGTTTGTACGTTGAAGAATTTTGCATTACTATTTTCGCAAACAATACCCAGGCATTTTAAAATTAATTAATGGTTTTACAACAGTTTCACAATTCTCGACTTTTAACCTCTATTTGTGAATTATTTAGTTGACAATAAAAAAATCTCTAGATATGCCGCCATTTTTAATTTGTCAGCTATTCAAATTTAAATAATTGCGGGATGCTAATAAACATGGCCGACCAATCACAACTTGCCGCGTCGTGTCCAGCTAGACTCTTATTTTAGTATTTTTTAGTGTCTCTAGGGTTTTATAAAATATTCACATATCTAGGAATTTAAAATTATTAATGAAATAATTATTATTAACAGGTACCTACGGGTGAAAAGTCGAATATTGTGAAACATTTATTTAATTTAAATATGTGTGGGTGTTGCATCTTTGGCAAGGAAAATAGTAGTGCCAAGGATTTTTAGATCATTCAGCTTTCCAACTAGTGAAAGAAATAAAAAATTATTTATCGCTTAACGCTTTGAAAGTGTAAAAACTATAGGTACGAGTAGATAAATTAAATAAATTCATGATACTGAAAGAATATAAAATAGCAAATTGATTAATTAATACAAAAAAGCATGAGTTTGCACACATTATTCGGCGTAACATTTAATTTTGTTTGTTTTTGGAATTGTAAGACAATATACCATGCTATTATACATATTTATTTTGTTTGGCGGAAACCAATATATCTTTATATGAAAAGAAATAAAAGTCTATAGACATAAAATTAAATTCAAATAGTGGTAAAAAATATTCTTATAAAATTATATATTTACATACCTACATCTATTCTCTATAAAAACAACTCAAAAAATATAATCCCAAGTAGTTTATGAACTATCACAATCATCGTCTACTCAAAATTGTTGTCACTTTCCTCCAATATTGCTATATTCATGAATTGAATCATAATGAAATGAAACTGTTTGTTTCTTACTTACGTAAATGCAGCATTCCGCTTTACCACATAATACCTATGTCCATTGTATTCCATTTTTATACAAACGAAATCAATTAGACAATTAATATATACCTACAATTTTCTAAACACAAATTCAATATTCAAACGAAATTTAAGAAATATGAGATTCACTCATAAAGTATTTTAAATGGGTGAATTGAAAAACTAGTGCTCTGTGACTACCTATTACGGAATATTATTCCGTAATAGTATGACAGAATGTCCTCATTCTGTAACAGTTTTCAGATACAGAATGTATGAATTCCATAGTAGTGTTAGAGAAATATATTAACGTAATAAATAAGCATTTCATTCTCCTCAAAATCATAACCTATTATAAACATTGATGAAATTTAATTTGTTGGATTCATTCTTGTAATCAGTATTTTTAGAGAATAATCAAATTATCCATTGTTATAATCAACAATTACATGAAAATTTTCTTAACCGGGCCTGGTAAAGTCTGTGTTCTTCAATACGCCTGCGTACAAGTTTAAAACTTTATGAGTGAATCTCATATTTCTTAAATTTCGTTTGAATATTGAATTTGTGTTTAGAAAATTGTATATATTAATTGTCTAATTGATTTCGTTTGTATAAAAATGGAATACAATGGACATAGGTATTATGTGGTAAAGCGGAATGCTGCATTTACGTAAGTAAGAAACAAACAGTTTCATTTCATTATGATTCAATTCATGAATATAGCAATATTAGAGGAAAGTGACAACAATTTTGAGTAGACGATGATTGTGATAGTTCATAAACTATTTGGGATTATATTTTTTGAGTTGTTTTTATAGAGAATAGATGTAGGTATGTAAATATATAATTTTATAAGAATATTTTTACCACTATTTGAATTTAATTTTATGTCTATAGACTTTTATTTCTTTTCATATAAAGATATATTGGTTTCCGCCATACAAAATAAATATGTATAATAGCATGGTATATTGTCTTACAATTCCAAAAACAAACAAAATTAAATGTTACGCCGAATAATGTGTGCAAACTCATGCTTTTTTGTATTAATTAATTATATTCTTTCAGTATCATGAATTTATTTAATTTATCTACTCGTACCTATAGTTTTTACACTTTCAAAGCGTTAAGCGATAAATAATTTTTTATTTCTTTCACTAGTTGGAAAGCTGAATGATCTAAAAATCCTTGGCACTACTATTTTCCTTGCCAAAGATGCAACACCCACACATATTTAAATTAAATAAATGTTTCACAATATTCGACTTTTCACCCGTAGGTACCTGTTAATAATAATTATTTCATTAATAATTTTAAATTCCTAGATATGTGAATATTTTATAAAACCCTAGAGACACTAAAAAATACTAAAATAAGAGTCTAACTGGACACGACGCGGCAAGTTGTGATTGGTCGGCCATGTTTATTAGCATCCCGCAATTATTTAAATTTGAATAGCTGACAAATTAAAAATGGCGGCATATCTAGAGATTTTTTTATTGTCAACTAAATAATTCACAAATAGAGGTTAAAAGTCGAAAATTGTGAAACTGTTGTAAAACCATTAATTAATTTTAAAATGCCTGGGTATTGTTTGCGAAAATAGTAATGCAAACTAATAAATTAACATTAAAACAGTTTACGACTTTCAATGAACGAAAAAAATTGTCCTCCAAGTAATATTTCTACGTGTCACAATATAATGAAGCAATTTTTAAGAAGTAGACTACATTTTGTTTAAAAAATAAATGTAAATTATATTTAGATAATTCAAAGTTGCCGAACTATTACTGTGCAAGCTATTTAAACTTGTATTAAAATTGAAATTAAATGTTTATCAATACAATTTTTTTTATAAATACATGTAAGGATTGGGTGCAATACTAAAAGAAAACACAAACTCAATCGTTGGATTCAATCTTTTATTTCCGACATCCAGGCTGCCATGAAGCACAAAACACAACCAACTAAAAATTAAGTTGCACTCAACATATACACGTAATTCGAATAATAATAATAATAATAATAATAATAATAATAATAATAATAATAATTATTATTATTATTATTATTATTATAATAATAATAATAATTATTATAATAATAATAATAATAATAATAATAATAATTATTATTATTATTATTATTATAATAATAATAATAATAATAATAATGATAATAATAATGATAATAATAATAATAATAATAATGATAATAATGATAATAATGATAATAATGATAATAATGATAATAATGATAATAATGATAATAATGATAATAATGATAATAATGATAATAATGATAATAATGATAATAATGATAATAATGATAATAATGATAATAATGATAATAATGATAATAATGATAATAATGATAATAATGATAATAATGATAATAATGATAATAATGATAATAATGATAATAATGATAATAATGATAATAATGATAATAATGATAATAATGATAATAATGATAATAATGATAATAATGATAATAATGATAATAATGATAATAATGATAATAATGATAATAATGATAATAATGATAATAATGATAATAATGATAATAATGATAATAATGATAATAATGATAATAATGATAATAATGATAATAATGATAATAATGATAATAATGATAATAATGATAATAATGATAATAATGATAATAATGATAATAATGATAATAATGATAATAATGATAATAATGATAATAATGATAATAATGATAATAATGA